>CM075441.1:7413528-7468700 GCA_037832385.1 Rhizophora apiculata | reverse complement strand
AGTCCTTCCTATTCAAGAAGTAAATCTTGTTTGATTAGGTCAAAAGGAGATAAAGACTTTATTTCCCTATTACTTTCCAAATCCTACAAGGACTTAGATCTAATTAATCTTTTTTCTTATGTGTTTTGTGATTTAATCCTATTGAGTTCTTATAATTTGCAACCCTAATTCATTGCACTTTCTTAAATTTCTTTTATTCTAATTTGTTAAAATCACTTGGATATAAGGTGACTTTGATTGAGATAATTTAGTTTAATGGACTAAGAGAGAAATGCCAAATTTTTATAGAGTGCAAACATAAGAGTGAGTGCCATACTGTGAGAGAGTGGAGTGAAACATGTGAGTAGTGTATGCAAGGTTATTCCCAACTTTTTTTTTTTTTAATGTAAGTGATGATTTGAGGGTGAATCCTTTTAAGAAGAGGGAAAATTATGAGATCCATGGAGGAGCCAATGCATAGAGAGCTTCTAAGGATGCATTTAGCATTTAAAAAGGGCCAATAACACATTTAAAAGCTAGAAAGATGAAAGAGGCACTTAGCTAGCTAACTAAAGAAATTTGTGCCAAAAAATATAACTCAAGTTTAATGGGCAACAAATCATATCTTAATGTGGATCAATACTTTATTAATTTGATTAGAATACTTGATGGGTTAAGGTTACAATAAAATTTACTTTGAAATAAGAGTTTGTTATATATTAAGAGTCTATAATAAAATAAGAGTGTTCTCATATTTTAGAAGTTTATCATTATCTTTTTTTTTAAGGTTGTTAATAAAACCTATAAATAGGCTTGAATTCATTATTAAAAGAGAAGAACACTTGGTGAAATAAAAGTGAGAACTTTCTCCTTTGGTTCTTTCAAGAACTAAAAAGCTTATCAAGAACTAGTTCTTTATATGGCATTCAACCTAACTTATCACTTTCAAATTCATTCTTTTCTAAAGTGTAGCATCCATACATTTAGTGGTGCCCAAACATTAGTCATTGTTATCCTGATTAAAATAATGTTTGGTGCATACAACAATGATAATTTCATGATCATTTTGGGTGAATGAGTCATTACAACTAAAGGAGAAAAATTTTTAGCAAGAATGAAGCGATGGTTTCGTTCTTTTAGAATTTAACCATTAAAATCAGTCAAAGAAAGAAAATTAAAATCAATGACTCCTCTCTTTGAAAGAGTTCAATGGATTTAGAGAAACAATGATTAGTCATTATTGTTGTGATTAAAATAATGTTTGGTGCATACACCAATGATAATTTCATGATCATTTTGGGTTAGTAAGTCATTACAACTAAAGGAGAAAACTTGTAGGCAAGAAATGAAGTGATGGTTTCACTATTATCAAATTGAACCATAAATATGATCAAGAAAGGAAAATAAGATCAATAACTCCTTTGTTTGAAGGAATTCAATGGATTTAGAGTACCAAAGCCATTAGGAGAAAACATGTTAGTAAGAAATGAAGGGATAGTCACCTTCTTCTAGAATTGAACCATTCAATACTTGCAAGAAAAAGATAATCAAGCTCAATGACTCATTTGTTCCATGAAATTTAATGGATTGAGAGTGCCAAAATCATAAGGTCGATATTATCATGATTAATATAATATTTTGTGCATAAACCAATGTTAATTTTATGATCATTTTGTTTTAATTAGTACTTACAACTAAAAGAGAAAACTTGTTAAGAGGAAATCAAGGGACAATTTCATTATTTTAAAATTGAACCATTCAATACCTATAGGAAAAGACAATCAAGATCAATGACTCCTTTATTTGTAGGAATTCAATGGTATCAAATAGCTAAAGTCTTAAAGTCAATATTATCATGATTAATATAATGTTTGGTGCATACACTAATGTTAGTTTCATGATCATTTTTTGTGAATGAGTCCTTCCAACTAAAGGAGAAAACTTGTAAGCAAGAAATGGAGTGGCAATTTCATTTTTCTTGAATTGGATGATCCAATACCATCAAGCATAGAAATTCAAGATTAATGACTCCTTTTTTTAATGGAGTTTAATGGATTTAGAGAATCAAAGTCATATGGTCATTATTTTCGTAATTAATATAATTTTTGGGGCCTACTTTAATGTTAATTTCATGAACATTATGTGTGAATGTGTCCTTGCAACTAAAGAAGAAAAGTTGTAAGCAAGCAATATAGGGACAATTTCATTATTTTAGAATTGAATTACTTAATATGATAAAGAAAATGATTAATAGCTCCTTTGATTGATGAATTTAATGAATTCTAAGAGCAAAAGTCTTAAGGTTGTTATTGTCACGATTACTATATTATTTGGTGCTTTCACCAATGATAATTCCATGATCATTTTGTGTGAATGAGTCATCACAACTAAAGGAGAAAACTTGTGGGCAAGACATGAAGCAATAGTTTCATTCTTCTCAAATTAAACCATTCAATACAATCATAAGAAGAAAACGAAGATCAGTGACTTCATTGTCTAAAGGAATTCAATGGATTCAAAGTGCCAAAAGTCATAAGATTGTTATTTTTCACAATTAATATAATGTTTGGTGAGTAAAACAATATTAATTTCCTAATCATTTTGTGTTAATGAGTCTTTACAACTAAAAGAGAAAACTTATTAGCAAGAAATGAAGGGAAAAATTCATTCTTCTAGAATGAAACTATTGAATATTTGCAAGAAAAGAAAACCAAGATCTATGACTCTTTTGTTTGATGGAATTCCATGGATTTAGAGTGTTAAAGTCATAAGGTCATTATTGTTGCAATTAAATTAATGTTTGGTGCATACACCAATGTCAATTTCATGATCATTTTATGTGAATAAGTCCTTGCAACTAAAAGAGAAAACTTGTAAGCAAGAAATGAAGCAATGGTTTCATTCTTTTAGAATTGAGCCATTCAATACAGAAAATTAAGATTATTGACTCCTTTGTTGATAAAATTTAATGGATTTAGAGTATCAAAGTCATAAAGTTGTTATCATCATTGTTAATATAATTTTTGGTGCATAATCCAATGTTAATTTCATGATCATTATGTGTGAATGTGTCCTTCCAACTGAACAATAAAACTTATAAGCAAGAAACAAAGGCATGATTTCATTCTGTTAGAATTGAACCATTCATTATGATAAAGAAAAGACAATCAAGATCAATGACTCCTTTTATTAATGGAATCAATGGATTCTAAGAGTTAAAGTCTTCAGGTCATTATTGTCACAATTAATATATTGTTTGGTGCATAAACCAATGATACTTTCATGATCATTTTGTGTGGATGTGGTATGAACCCTAAAAGATGTGTCTTAGGAACCTAACACACACAAGGAATCAAATAAGAACCCAAGAAAGTTAAATCAAACTTCAATCATGCAAGACCTAGACTTATGTTCAAAGGAACATGAACCTAACGTATAAAGAAGGATATAGACGTGTCACTAGAGAAACACAAGGAAATTGGGAGTAACAAGTCAAGTTAAATGCCTTAAGAAAAGTTAGTTTTTGATAAGTTCTTTACTTCTATTTTCTCTAATGTTCTCCTTTTTCTAATAATGAAATCAAGCCTATTTATAGGCTAAATTACTCCTATTTGTTTTAGGAGTTGTCTATTTAATAATAAATTCCTATTTAGGAGTGGATTCATCCATAATTCATCACTTGCATCAAAAGAAAAAACATTCAAAGTAACCTCACATGCATTCGCTCACAAGTTTCACTCCACTCTCTCGCAATATGACAATCACTCTTGTGTTTGTACATTATATAAATTTAGCTTTTCTCCATAATATTGCTCATAACTTTTTTCCTTTCCTTCACTCAACTTTCCTCTCTCAATTCTTTATAAAGCTAAACAACCTCAATCAAAGTCACCTTGTAACCAACCAATTCCAACAAATCATAATTGAAAAAATTTAGGAAAGCACAATGAATAAAGATTGTAGATTAGAAGAACTCAACAAGATTAAATTGCAAGAAATAAGGAAAGATTAATTAGATCAAATTACTTGTAGGAAGTGGAAAGACATAAAGCCTTTTCTTCTATAGCTTTGATTTTATAAAAAATGATTTTCTTCCCAAATAAGAAGGCATGAAACATGATTCTTTCTTTTCTCATTTTTTTGTTCTCTTTTTGTTTTTTATTTTGTGCATGAATTTAAAGACAATGAAAGATAAACTAGGATTTGCTAATTCAAATAACAAGAGGCTATATAATGTAGATAAGAAGAATGATAAAAACAAGAAAAACTCAAAATTAGATAAGTAGACCTGATTCAAAGCCAAGCTCTAATACCAACTGATGTGAACCCCCAAAGACATGGCTTAGGGACCTAACACACAAAAGGAATCAATCAAGAACCCAAGAAAGCCAAATCAAGTTTCAATCATGCAAGTCCTAGACCTTATGTTCAAAAGAACACAAACTTAAGGTATAAAGAAGGATATGGACACATCACTTGAGAAAAAAAGGAATTTGGGAGTGATAAATTAGGTTGAGCACTTTAAGAAGAGTTAGTTTGTTGTAAGTTCTTTAGGTCTTGAAAGAACCAAAGGAGAAAACTCCCACTTTTATTTTCACTAATGTTCTCCTTTCTTTTACAATGAAATCAAGCCTATTTATAGGCTAAATTAACAACCCCAACCCTAAAGATAATGAAAAACTTCCTAAATGAGCTAACAACAAATTTAGTCTTATTTGTTTTAGGAGTTTTCCTATTTTATAATAAACTTCAATTTAGGAGTGAATTTTATTATAACCCTAACTCATTAAGTACGTTAATCAAATTAATAAGGTCTTGGTCCATATTAGGATATGTTTTGCAACCCTTTAAGCTTGAAGTACACTATTTGGTTGTAGACTCTTATTTTATAACAAATTCTTATTTAGGAGTGCATTTAATTCAACATATAACCCTTTAAGCTTGAATTATCTTATTTTGCCCAAATTTCATCAATTAACTTGCTAAGTGCCTTTTTCATCCTTTTTGCTCTTGAATGTGTCATTGGCCCTTCTTAAATGCTTAATGGATCCTTATAAGCTCTTTATACATTGATCCTTTCATGGATCTCATCATTTCCCCTCTCCTTAAAAGGATTCATCCTCAAATCATCATCTACATAAAAAAGAAAAATGCTCAAAATAACCTCTCCTTCTCTTGTTTCATTCTACTCACTCATAGTATGGCACTCATTTGCATGTTTTCACACTATATAAATTTGGCTTTTCACTCTTAGTTCTTCATTGAACTAAATATGCCCAATCAAAGTCAACTTATATCCAACTAATTCTAACAAATTAGAATCAAAGAAATTTAGGAAAGCTTAATGAATTAAGGTTATTGATTAAAAAAACTTAACAAGATTGAATTGCAAATCACCAAAAAAAAAAAAAAATCTTTAATTAGATCCAAATCCTTGTAGGAACTAAAAGAAAGTAAGGAAAAGAAGCCTTTATCTTCCTTTGCCCGAATGAAATAGTTTTTACTTCTTAAATAGAAAGGAATTAATTAGAATTTTTTATCCTTTCTTTTTTGTTTCTTTTTCTTTTTTATTTTTATTTTTTGTCCTTTTTTTTTTCAAATTTAAAGAGAAGAAAATATAAACTAGGATAAGCAAATTGATTTAGCCCTAAAGGTCTAACACCAACTAATGTGAATCCTAAAAGATATGGCTTAAGGACCCAACATGCATAAGGAGTCAAACAAGAACTAAAAAAAGCTAAATTAGATTTCAATCATGCAAGACTTGGACACCAAACTCTAGAAAATAAGGAATTAGAGAGTGATAACTCAAGTTGAATGCCATAGAAAGAGCCAGGTCTTATTAAGTTCTTTAATTCTTGAAAGAACCCAAGGAGAAAATTCTCACATATATTTTCATTAATGTTTTGTTTATTTTTAACAATGAAATGAAGCCTATTTATAAGCTAAAATAACAACCCTAAAAACACTAAAAATAAAGACAATGATAAACTCTTAAAATATAAGAATACTCCAATTTTTTCAAAAACTCTTATTTTATAACAAACTCCTACTTAGGAGTGGATTTTAATTCACCTTATAATCTTCTAGCTTAAATTATCTTCTTTGGCTGAAATTTCTATAATCAGCCTATTAAGTGCCTTTGTCATCCTTTTAGCTCTTGAATGTGTCATTGGCCCATCTTGAATGCTTAATAAATCCTTAGAGGTCCTCTACTCTTCAACCCCACCATGGTTCTCAACAAATGGTTTTGTTCTTCTAGAATTAAACCATTTGATACCATCAAGAATAGAAAATCAAGATCAATAACTCTTTTGTTTGAAGAAATTTAATTGATTTAGAGAGCAAAAACCATACAGTCATTATAGTCAAAATTAATATAATGTTTAGCAACAATAAAATTTAGCAAGAAATGAAGGGATAATTTCATTCTTCTAGAATTGAACCATTCAACACTTGTAAAGAAAGATAATCAAGATTAGTGACTCCTTTATTTGTTGCAATTCAATGGATTGAGAGAGCTAAAGTCATAAGGTCATTAATGTCATGATTAGTATAATGTTTGGTGTATAAACCAATGTTAATTTCATGATCATTTTGTGTAAATGAGTCCTTAGAGCCAAAGGAGAAAACTTGTTCGCAAGCAATGTAGGGACATTTTCATTTTTTGGAATTGAATCATTCATTAGCAATAAGGAATGACAACCAACAAGTAATGACAACCAAGATCAATGACTCCTTTGTTTGATGGAATTCAAAGAATTCATAGATCTAAAATAATAAAGTCATTATTGCCATGATTAATATAATATTTGGCACATACATCAATGCTAATTATATGATCATTTTATATGAATGAGTCCTTATAACTAAAGGAGAAAACTTGTAACCAAGAAATGAAGTGCTGGTTTCATTCTTTTAGAATTGAACCATTCAATACCATCAAGAGTAGAAAATCAAGATCAATGACTCCTTTGTTTGATGGAATTCATTGGATTTAGTGAGCTAAAATCATAAAGTCATTATTATCAAGATTAATATACTATTTGGTGCATACATAAATGAAATTTTCACTATTATTTTGTGTAAATTTTCCATTTCAACTAAAAAGGAAAGCTTAAAAGTAACAAGTGAAGTGACAGTTTCTTTTATCTAGAATTGAACTATTCAATATGAAAAAGAAAAAAGATCGAGATTTATGGCTCCTTTTTTTCAACAAATTCAAAAGATTCAATAAATTCATGATCATTTTGTGTGAATGAATCCTTGTACTAAAGGAGAAAGCTTGTAAGCAAGAAATGAAGGGACAATTTCATTATTCTAGAATTGAACCATTCATTACCTAAAAAAAAGATAATTAAAATCATTAACCCCTTTGTTTGATGGAATTTAGTAGATTCAAAGTGTCAAACTCATAAATTCATTTTTGTCTTAATTAATACAGCGTTTGGTGCATACATCAATGTTAATTAATGACCATTTTGTTTGTATAATTCCTTACAACTAGAGAAGATAACTTGTTAGCAAGAATTGACTTGATGGTTTCATTCTTTTAGAACTGAATCATTAAATACCTAGAAGAAAAGATAATCAAGATCAATGACTCCTTTATTTGGTGGAATTTAAAGGATTCAATGTGCAAAAGACATAATGTTGTTTTTATGATGCATATAATGTTTAGTGTAAACACTAATATTAATTTCATGTTCAATTGGTATGAATGCGTCCTTGCAACTAAAGGAAAAAACTTGTAGGAAAGAAATGAAGTGAGGGCTTCATTCTTCTTGATTTGAACCATTTCATATATGTAAGAAAAAATAATAATGTTCGAAGTCTCCATTATTCAATGAAATTTAATGGATTTAGAGTGCCAAAGTCATAAGGTCATTATTGTCACCATTCAAGCTCATTTTGAGTGAATGAATGCATGCAACTAAAGGAGAAAATTTGAAAGAAAGGAATGAAGTGAAGGCTTCATTCTTCTAGATTTGAACCAATCAATACCTATAAGAAAAGGCAAACAAGTCCAATGACTCCAAATTCACAAGGTTATTATTGTTACAAATAATTACTGTGTGGTGCATACACCAACATTAATTTCATGATCATTTTGCATGAATGAGTCCTTGCAACTAAAGGACAAAGCTTGTAAGCAAGAAATGAAAAAATGACTTCATTTTGCTTAAATTAAACCATTTAATACTTGCAAGAAATGACAATCATAATCATTTACTCCTTTGTTTGAGGTAATTTGATGGATTTAGAGAGCTAAAGTTGTAAGTTCATTATTGTTGCAACTAATATAATGCTTAGTGCATACACCAAAGTTAATTTCATGATTATTCAATGTCAATGAGACCTTGCAATTAAAGAAGAAAAATTGTTAGCAAGAAATGAAGAGATAGTTTGTTCTTCTAGAATTGAACCATTCAATACTTGGAAGCAAAGACATTCACGATCAATGTCACATTTGTTTGATAGAATTCAATATATTTATAGAGCTAAAGTCATAAGGTCATTACTATTGTGATTAATATAATGTTTAGTGCATATATCAATGATAATTTCACTTTCTTTTTGTGTGAAATAGTCATTATAACTCAAGGAGAGAACTTGTAAGCAACAAATAAAGTGACTATTTCTTACATCTAGATTTAAACCATTTAATATGATCAAAAAAAGAAAATCAAGGTCAACTGGCCCTTTGTTTAAAGAAATTCAATAGATTTAGAATGTCAATGCCATAAGGTCATTATTGTTGCAATTAATATATTATTTGGTGCTTAAACAAATATTAATTTAATGATCAATTTGTGTGAATGAATCCTTGCTACTAAAGGAGAAAACTTATAAGTAAGAAATGAAGCAATTATTTCATCCTTCTAGAATTTAACAACTCAATACTATCAAGAATAGAAAATCAAGATCATTAACTCCTTTGTTTAATAGAATTCAATGGAATTATAGAGCTAAAGTCTTAAGGTTGTTATTTTCTTGATTAATATAATGTTTGGTACATACACTAATGTTAATTTCATGATCACTTTGTGTGAAGGAGTCCTTACATCTAAAGAAAAAAACTTGTTAGCATGAAATGAAGGCACAATTTCATTCTTTTAGAACTAAAAAACAATTGCACAAAAAGACAATCAAGATCAATAACTCCTTTCTTTGAAGTAGTTCAATGGATTCAAAGTGTCAAAGTCATAAGGTCATTATTTTCATCATTAATATAATGTTTGGTGGATAAACCAATGTGAATTCTAGAATCATTTTGTGTTAATGAGTCCTTGCAAGTAAGGGAGAAAATTTATTGGCAAGAAATGAAGGGATAGATTCATTCTAGAAGAATTGAACCATTCAATACTAGTAAGAAAAGATAACTAAGATCAAAGACTCCTGTCTTTTATGGAATTCAATGGATTCATAAAGCTAAAGTCATAAGGTCATTATTTTCATGATTAATATAGCATTTGGTGCATACACTAATGTCAATTTTATGATCATTTTGTGTGAATGATTCCTTGCAACTAAAGGAGATGACTTGTAAGTAAGTGTAGAAGTGATGGTTTCATACTTCTAGAATTGAACCATTCAATACCATCAAGAGTAAAAATTTAGGGTCAATGACTACTTTGATTGATGGAATTCAAAGGATCAAGGTTGTTATTGTGACAATTAATCTAATGTTTGGTTTGGTGCATGCACCAATGAAAATTTCATGATCATTTTGTATGTTGAGTCCTTATTACTAAAGGAGAAAACTTGTTTGCTAGAAATAAAGGGATAATTTCATTTTGCTAGAATTAAACCATTCATTACCTACAAGAAAAGACAATCAAGATCAACAATTCTTTGTTTGATGGATTTAGAAAGCTAAAGTCATAAGGTCATTATTGTCACAATTAAACCAAACATGCTCAATCAAAGCCTTATAACCAACTAATTCCCATAAATCAAAATCAAAGAAATTTAAGAATGCTTAATGAATTAAGGTTGGGGATTATGAGAAATCAATATAATTAAATCACAAGACATAAAAAAAAAGTCTAATTAGATCTAAATCTTTGTAGGAACTAGAAAGAAGTAAGGAAATAAAGCCTTTATCTCCTTTTGACCAAATCAAACCTATTTACTTCTTAAATAGGAAAGAATCAAATAGAAATCTTTCTCTTTTCCTTTTTCTTTTTGTTTTTCTTTTCTATCTTTTTTTTTTTTCATTTTTGAATTGAATGATAAGTATAGATAAACTAGGATAAGCAAACTTGATTTTTCTCTAAAGCTCTAATACCAACTAAGGTGAACCCCAAAAGACATGGCATAGGGACCTAACCTGCACAAGAAATCGAGCAAGAATCTAAGAAAGCTAAATCAAATTTTGATCATGCAAGACCTAGACCCAATGTTCAAGGAACATGAACCTAAGGTATAAAGAAGGAAATGGAGGCCACACTCTAGAAAATAAGAGATTTGGGAGTGATAGTTATGTTAAACACCACATGAAGAGCTAATTCTCAATATGTTCTTTAATTCTTGAAAGAACCAAAGAAGAAAATTCTGACTTTTATTTTCATTAATGTTTTGTTCACTTTTAATAATGAAATCAAGCCTATATATAAGTTAAATTAAAAGCCCTAAAAACATTAAAAATAAAGACAATGATAAACGCCTATTATATAAAAACACTCCTATTTTATTATAAACTCTTATTTTATAACAAACTCTTATTTAGGAATGGATTTTAATTTAACCTATAACCTTGTAAGTTTTAATTTTTCTTGGGTACAAATTTCTCCAATCAGCTTGCTAAGTGCCTTTTTCATCATTTTACCTCTTAAACATGTTAGTAGCCCTTCTTAAATGCTCAATGGATCCTTAAGAGCCCTTTATGCATTGGCCCCCTCCATGGATACCATCATATGGTTTCATACTTCCAGAATTTGACCATTCAATACCATCAAGAATAAAAAAGCAAGATCTATAATGCCTTTGTTTAACGAAACTCAATGAATTTATAGAGCTAAAGTCAAAAGTCATTATTGTCATGATTAATATAATTTTTGGTACATAGACCAATGATAATTTCATAATCATTCTATGTGAATGAGTCCTTACAGTTAAAGAAGAAAACTTGCTAGCAAGAAATGAAGGGACAATTTCATTCTTCTAGAATTGAACCATTCTTTATCTACAAGAAAAGGCATTCAACATCAATGATTCTTTAATTTGATGGAATTCAATGGTTTGAGAGATTTGAAAGTCATAAGTCATTATTGTCGCAATTAATATAATGTTTGGTGCACACATTAATGAAAATTTCATGATCATTTTATGTGAATTACATCAAAAGGAGAAAACTTGTATGCAAAAGATGAACCAACAATTTCCTTCCTCTAGAATTGAACCATTTAATATGATGAAAAATGAAAATCTAGAACAATAGCTCCTTTGTTAAATTGAATTCAACAAATTCAAAATGCCAAAATCATAAGGTTGTTATTGTCACAATTAATATAATGTTTGGTGCTTAAACCAATGTTAATTTAATGATTATTATGTGTAAATGAATCCTTGCAACTAAAGGAGAAAGCTTGTAAATAAGAAATGAAGGGACAAATTCATTCTTCCATAATTAAACCATTCAAGTTTTGTGTGAAGGAATTCAATAGATTCAAAGTGTCAAAGTCATAAAGTCATTATGACTCCTTTGTTTCATATTCATTTTGTGTCAATGAGTCCCTTTTACTAAAGGAGAAAACTTGTTGGCAAGAAATGAATAAATGGTTTCATTCCTATAGAATTGAACCATTCAATACTTGTAAGAAAACTTGTAACTGAGAAAGAAAACTTGTAAGCAAGATATAAAGTGATGATTTCATCCTTCTAGATTTCAACCATTCAATACCATCAAGAATAGAAAATCAAGATTAATGACTCCATTGTTTGATAGAAATTAATGGATTTAGAGTATCAAAGTCATATGGTTGTCATTGTCATGATTGATATAAGATTTGGTGCATTAACCAATGTTAATTTCATGATCATATTATGCAAATGAGTCCTTGCAACTAAAGGAGAAAACTTGTTAGCTAAAAATGAAGTAGTAATTTTGTTCTTCTAAAATTAAACCTTTTAATACCTGTAAAAAAGGACAATCAAGATCATTAGCTCCTTTGTTTCTTGGAATTCAATGGATTCATAGAGCTAAAGTCATAGGGTCATTGTTGTCATGATTACTATAGTGTTTAATGCATAAAATAATGTCAATTTCATGATCAATTTGTGTGAATAAGTCATTGCAACCAAAGAAGAAAATATGTAAGCAAGAAATGAAGTGATGGTTTCATTCTTCTAGAATTGAACCTCTCAATACCATCAAGAATAGAAAATCAATATTAATGACTCCTTTGATGGATGGAAATCAAATGGATTGAGAGAGCTAAAGCCGCAAGATTGATATTGTCACAATCAAATTAATCTTTGGTGCATACACCAATGATAATTTCACTATCATTTTGTGTAAATGAGTCCTTCTAATTAAATGAGGAAACTTGTTTGTTAGCAATATAGGGATAGTTTCATTCTTTTAGAATTGAACCATTAAACAATCAAGACCAATGACTCTTTTGGTGCATACACCAAAGTCAATTTTGAGATCATTTTTTGTGAATGAGTCCTTGTAATTAAAGGTGAAAACTTGTAAGCAAGAAATGAAGCAATGATTTCATCCTTCTAGAATTCAACCATTTAATACTATCTAGAATAGAAAATTGAGATCAATGACTCATTGTTTTCATAATCATTTTGTGCAAATGAGTCCTTGCAACTAAAGAAGAAAACTTTTTTACAAGAAATGAAGTGATAGTTTTGTTCTTCCAAAGTTGAACCATTCAATACCTACAAAGAAAAACAATTAAGATCAATGGCTCCTTTGTTTAATGGAATTCAATGGATTCATAGAGCTAAAGTCATGAAGTCATTGTCGCCATGATTAATATAGTTTTTGGTGTATAAAATAATGGTAATTTCAAGATCATTTTATGTGAATGAGTCTTTGCAATTAAAGGAGAAAACTTTTAAGTAAGAAATTTAGCAATGATTTCACCCTTTGAGGATTTAACCATTTAATACCATCAAGAATAGAAAATCAAGATCAATGACTCCTTTGCAAGATGGAGTTCAATGGATTCAGTGTATCAAAGTCAAAAGGTTATTATCATGCAATATAATTTTTGGTGCATATGCCAATGTAATGAATGGTTATGAATACCACTATATTTTTCATAAGGATGACTTGTGTCTTTTTAATCTTAACAAAGGTGTTGAGCTTTTCTTGTAAATGCTTATAAGCAATTTCATCTTGGAGAGAATCAATAAATTTCTCTTTTCTTCTAATTCTTTTTGTAATAAATCTATCTCTTAATATTGAGGGGTAGATACAAATTTAAAGCTTACTAGGTTTCCATTGATTTTTCTAGAATTGAACCTCTCAATACCATCAAGAATCGAAAATCAAGATTAATGACTCCATTGTTTGATGGAAATCAATGGATTGAGAGAGCTAAAGCCATAAGATTGATATTGTCACAATCAATATAATCTTTGGTGCATACACCAATGATAATTTCACCATCATTTGTGTAAATGAGTCCTTTCAATTAAATGAAAAAACTTGTTTGCAAGCAATTTAGGGACAATTTCATTCTTCTAGAATTAAACCATTTGACAATCAAAATCAATGACTCTTTTGGTGCATACACCAAAGTCAATTTTGAGATCATTTTTTGTGAATGAGTCCTTGTAATTAATGGTGAAAACTTGTAAGCGAGAAATGAAGCAATGATTTCATCCTTATAGAATTCAACCATTTAATACTTTCTAGAACAAAAAATTGAGATCAATGACTCATTGTTTGATGGAATTCAATGGATTTAGAGTGTCAAAATCTTAAGGTTGATATTGTGAAGATTAATATAATGTTTAATCTTATTGTGAATGACCAATTTCGTGATCATTTTGTGCAAATGAGTCCTTGCAACTAAAGAAGAAAACTTGTTAGTAAGAAATGAAGTGACAACTTTGTTCTTCTAAAATTGAACCATTCAATACCTGTAAAGAAAGACAATTAAGATCAATGGCTCCTTTGTTTAATGGAATTCAATAGATTCATAGAGCTAAAGTCATAAAGTCATTGTTGTCATGATTAATATAGTTTATGGTGCATAAAACAATGGTAATTTCAAGATCATTTTATGTGAATGAGTCTTTGCAACTAAAGGAGAAAACTTGTAAGCAAGAAATTTAGCAATGATTTCACCCTTTGAGAATTCAACCATTTAATACCATCAAGAATAGAAAATCAAGATCAATGACTCCTTTGCAAGATGAAATTCAATGGATTTAGTGTATCAAAGTCAAAAGGTTATTATCATGCAATATAATTTTTGGTGCATAAACCAATGTAATGAATGGTTATGAATACCACTGTATTTTTTATAAGGATGACTTGTGTTTTTTAATCTTAACAAAAATGTTGAGCTTTTCTTGTAAATGCTTATAAGCAATTTCATCTTGGAGAGAATCAATAAATTTCTCTTTTCTTTTAATTTTTTTTTGTAATAAATCTATCTCCCAATATTAAGGGGTAGATACAAATTTAAAGCTTACTAGCTTAAGGATCATTTCTAGTTATTTGATTAGAATGGCCTTATTTTACTCTTTTTATAATAATTTTTAAACTATAACTACCTTCCAATTCAACAAATTGATTACTAAGACTAAGATGCTCTTTAGCTATATGAAAACATTTTATTTAATGTTTTCACTTTCCTTTTGGATCTAGAATTTTGCTAATAAGATCCAAAATAAGACTATCTTCTTTTGATAAGACTAATAAGTCATTCTATTTACATAATGTTTGATAAGCATTACATTGTCCTTGACAGCAAAAATTAGATTCAGAAGAAGTTTCTTTTGTTAAGACTTTAATTTTTAAGTTAGATTCTTCATAATCACTTTTTGTTAAGAAAATATACATCAAAGATCTTTTGAGACATTCATCTGGTGTTAACTCTTGAATTTTTTATTTTGTTTTGCATTTATTAGAATAATGCATTACCTTCTCACATTTATAATAGACAATAGTTTTCTTTGCCTTGTCTTTTGATGGCTTAATTATTTTTTTAGGGGGTTTAACCTCTTTATTTTTCTTAGAGAATTTTTTCTTATAAGGCTGATATTTTTTCTTTTTTGAAGTGAGAGGATAAACAATGGGTGGATAACCCATTTGTTCAGAAAAACTACCCAAGGCTCTTTTTCCTTAAGATTTTTCACTTTATAATTGCCTATGCAATTTAATTTCATTGTAGAGTTTAACTCCCTTAGCTATAACTTTAGCTACTAATCCCCTATAGGTATAATAATCATAGCCAATTATACCCAAGTGATTGACTTTAAGCCTAGTTTTAATTCTTTTAGTAAATAAAGTATGTAACCTAGATAAAAAATTTAATTTCCAAAATATATTATGACTATTCTTTAGTAAAGAATTTTGAGAAAAATACATCTTCGTACCACATGAAATGAGATAAATTATGACATTCAAATTAACGAGTTGTTCATAAGTTTTATCTAATAATAAAGTGGTTAAACCAATTAAAAGTTTGGTAATTGTAAAAATAAGTGTGTTAATAGAATCAAAAATTAATATTCTTGTTTCACTTTTTGTTGCAGAAAATATTTGATTTTTTGTTTCTTGGGTTTAATATAATCCTACTAGCCTTTAAGTTGTCCAGTAAATCCACTAGTTATAATTTTAGCTATTTTTGGGTTAGAATTACCCTTTATTTTAGTAATAGTAGCAAACATAATCATAAAATGTAGTTGAATAAGAATTTGATGCTCAGTCATTCCAACAATATTCTATTCAACTATCTACTACCATCATATTAAACATAACAAAAATTTGTCGTCTCCTCTAGTAAGAGGCCTATAGGGGTTGGTATAGGATAATATGGTTCTATAAAGGCATTAATAAATGTCATTTTATTATGTTGAAAAGGTTTCTTCATATAGGAAGGAGAAGGATTTTTAATTGGATTTTATTTTGATAAGAACATTTGTTGTAATTAATCAATATACTCTTCCTTTTCAGTTTCTTATTTAGAGGATTTACTTTGTTCCTCTTTTTCTAACAAATTGGCTTCTTTATCTTTTAATCTAAGGCTTTTAAGCCTTTTGACTATTTCATCAACAAGTTTTATTTTATTAGCATTAATGTTAACCATATTATATTTAATATTTTTGAATGGAAGGGGTTTAAATAAAACCCTTTTTTTTCATTTCTAGTTAAACAAGAGATTTGGGAATGAGATCCCTCTATTGAGATATTTCTTTAACTTTTCATTCTATTAGGGTTAGTTGAGAACCAATCAACTAAAGATAATTTCTTTGTTATATAATAGTACTGGTTGTTGCTTTAGCCTTATAAGGTGAAGCTATAACCTCACTATCTTTAATTTTTAAAGAAAGATTTAAAGCAATAGGGTGAATACTATTAACCCTCTTTCCCTTTTTTGTTAAATATCTTTGATAAGCTTTTTTAAGAACCAAGCATTCATTAGGGGCAAAGAAATTAGGAAAAGGTTTCCTTTAAAAGTTATAAACCTTTTGAATATGTATAAAAATATCAATAGCACTCATTTCAATAATATATTTTATATGTTGTTTATACCAAAGTTCTTGCAGACTTATAGAATAAGTAATAAAAAATCATTTTCAATACCTACAAGAAGAGACAATCAAGATTTATCACTCCTTTGTTTGATGAATTCCATGCATTCTAAGAGCCAAAGTCATAAGGTCATTACGGTTGTGAATAATATAACCTTAGGTGTGTACACCAATGTTGATTTCATGTTCAACTTATGTGAATAAGCAACTAATGGAGAAAACTTGTTAGCAAGAAATGAATCAATAGTTACATTTTTCTAAAATTGAACCATTCAATAGTTGCAATAAAAGACAATCAAGATCAATCATTCCCTTGTTTGATCAAATTCCATGGATCAATGGAGTTATTACTCATAAATGACATACCCATATCATAATTGTGATAAATAAAGAGTATATCTTTTGAACTATTACCTTACTAGATTTAGGCACTAATATAGATTGTATTAATGAAGGAATAGTCCCTTCCAAATACTTTTTGAAAACAACAAAAGTGTTAGACATTACAAATAAAAATAAACTTGTTATTCAATATAAGCTCTCACAAGTTGTTATTTACAATGATGGAATTTGTATTGAAATTCCCTTTTTTATGGTTAAAAACCTCTCTTAAAATATTTTTTTTAGGAAATCCTTTTCTACATATGCTATACCTCATTGAAAAAATAAATGACAAGGGTATTTATGCCAAAATTAATGGAAACCTAGTAAGTTGTAAATTTGTATTGACTCCTACTATACGGAGATAATTTATTACTAAAAAGCATTAGAAGAAAAGAGAAACTTGTTAATTCTCTCTAGGATGAAATTGCTTATAAGTATTTACAAAAAAACCTCAATACTCCTATTAAGAAAAAAAATACATGAAATACAAAAGATAATTGATTCTTTAATATGTGCTGAAATTCCTACTATCTTTTGGAATAGAAATAAACATATTATGACATCTTGCATAAGGTCATCATCCATAACATCCTTTGATTGATTGGATTCTTTTGTGTGCATGTGATTAGAAGATGTAGGTCCCAGTTAAAATAGATTAGTCATCATTTCTAACAATTTCTCTTTTGAGAATAATTCCATTAAAGATTTTAGCAATTGTTCTGGAGAATTTAAAGATTCAATAATGATAGGCTTAGGACCATTAATTAGCACCATTCCTTTTGCTGTGTAGACTCCATCAATGAAAAAAATCAAATTTCTCCTGCTAATGAATATTAATTTGTTGAGTGAGCCAAGGAACATGACAAATATTGACATCTAAAATACCAATAAGTTTAACGATAATGTTATAATCCCATTTGATAACCTAGGATATGTGATACCAAGAGGCAAACATTAAGAGGGGGTTATTTATCTTATCATTTTGTTCAAAAAATTGTTCATAAATAGTTCTTAACTTGTGAGGTAAAGCCAAGGGATGTAATCCCCAATTGACAAACTAGGTTTTAAACTAATAGGGAAATTTCTTCATATCATTAGGAAAATGAATCTAAAGAAACTAACTTTCTTTGTCTATTTTCATAAAGTAAAGCTTTTTCCTATGCATCTATGTAATCAAAATAATTGTAGTTCTTAACCTTCCACCATTTTTGAGATCACTAAAAGGAAAGAGATCACCTTGCCAAACTTTAGGATAAAGAACCTTTTTGACTTTAAATTTGGCATAGGCTCATTCTTTGTAACCAAAGGTATTAGATTCTCTTTCCATGGGTTCAATAACCATTAAGCCTCTTTCATAAAGGATTTGTTGATAATATGAATAACCCTTCAATTGATTAGAAGGATACATATCATCCTTTAGATAGAATTAAGCTACTTCGTTAGGTAGAAATTGTGCATAGTTATTTTCAAAAATACATAAAAAAATCAATATGCTTTGTAATTAAAGGATATGTCAATAATTTTCAAGTGTAAGCTCTTAAGTGTCATCTTGAAGTTTATCAAATTCTTTAGGTTTTAAACTTATTACTTCTTTAGTTGGTGAATTAACTATTTTGGCTAGGAATTAAGGCTTCTATATGAAAGTCTCTTACTCACATATTTTCTCCCTATAAAAAATTAATGGGTTCAAAAGTTAGGCAAAGGGTTTAATGTTCCTTCAATAGACTCAATATCAAAATCAAATATAGTTACTATTCCTTGCCACTTGGCAAAGATGTGTTTTGAAATAATGTTTTTAACATTTTTTGTTAAAACATCTATTATAGTTTTGCAATCTATGCAAAGAAGGAATTTCTAATTTATCATATCACTTTCAAATTTTTGAATACACAAAACTATTGCAAGTACTTCTTTTTTGATAGTTGAGTAATAAACCTTGTTTCCTTTCCATATTCTAGAAGTAAAGCAAAGTAATTGTTCCTAATTATGAAGATGTTGTTTGAGAATACCTCCATAACCTTAATTAGAGGCATCAATTTCAACTACTTTAAAAGCGTCAAGATGGGAAATAGCTAAGGAAGCTCTTTAGCTTTTGCCTAAAGTAATTTAATAGCATTGGTTAGAGGATTCTTTTGAAGCCATTCAAATAAAGGTTAAGAATCATAAGCTAAATCCTTGTAAAATTTTGAAAGATAATTTAGACTATCCAAAAATTGTTGTAATTATTTTTGTCCTTGATTTCATTAAAAAATTTTGAGCCAAATTCAATTGCTCAATTAATCAGAATAACAATTTGTTGTCAATAAAGTGACCCAAGAACCAAGTCCTAGTTTGAAATAACTTCATCTTTGAAGAAGAAGTAGCTGGACTTGCTTTTTCCATTATATTCAAGAAAATATTTAAATGTTTGAAATGTTGTTCAATGGTATTAGAAAAAATTAATACATCATCTATATAAATAATAATAAATGTTGAATAAACATTGAATATTTCATTCATAATCTTTTAAATTTCAAAAGGTGAATTTTTTAGTCCAAAAGGCTTTACATTCCATTCATAATGTCCAAATGGGGCTTAAATGCTATTTTATATCTATCCTTTTCATGAATCTAGATTTGTTGATAACCAGATTTCATGTCAAATTTTGAAAAAAGTTTAGCTTCATAAAGTATATTTAAAATATCTTTTTTATTAGGTATTGGATACCTAATCCATCTTAATACCTTATTCAAAGGTTTATAATTAATAACTAATCGTAAAACTCCTTGCTCTAATTTTGAAGCTTTTTCAACATAAAATGTAGGGCAACTCCATGGGTTGTTACGTTGTCAAATAAGCCCTTTTTTAAGTAATTCAACTATTTTTGTTTTATGGATTTCTAAATGTCAAGATCCCATTGCAATGGGCCTTGCTTTTGTTGGAATTTGACTTTTGGTAAAGACATGTTCTTAGTAATTGCACAATATGATTATTTTTATTCTAAAAGATAGCAGGAATTTTATCACATATTAAAGAATTAATTGTCTTTTGTATTTCCTTTCTTAACAAACTTAGAGAAAAACTAAATAGACAAAAGCCAAACAAAAATCAAGCATAACCAATACACAATACAACAATATAAAATAAAAGTAGAATTAAAAGATATACAAGAAGAAAGCTTTCATTGATAGTTGTTACAAGCTTATAGAAAAGTGAAGAGAGGTTTCTAGGAAATTTTACAAAGTTTTTCTATGCAAAAGCTCCTTTTGTTATTTATAGCAGGATTAGGTATTACCATGTGACATTGTCCATGGATAAATTTTTTAAAATAGCTTTAGAAAAGAAGATCATATGACCTACAATTCAAGAGTGGCTTTAATAAATAGCCTTTTTAAAAGCATTATTAAAATACTAAAAGTAGTTTGTCATTTATAGCTCATAAGGATCTTGGAATCTTGCATAAGGTTATCATCCATAACATCCTTTGATTGACTAAACTCTTCTATGTGCATGTGATTGGAATATGTAGGTCTTAGTCAAAGTAGATAAGTCATCATTTCTAACCCTAAAATATTGATATCTTTAGCCATAATGGTATATCCCATTTGATAATCTAGGGAACGTGATACCAAATGGCGACATTAAGAGGAGGTCTTTCATCTCATCATCGTGTTTAAAAAACTTTTAATAAATAGTTCTTACCTTATAAGGTAAAGTCAAGGGATGTAATCCCAGTTTGAAGAGTCAAGTTTTAAGCTAATTTTGGAAATTTCTTTAGATCATTAAGAAAATGGGTGCCAATGAGTCCTTGAAACTAAAGGAGATAACTTGTTAGCAAGACATGAAGGGACACATTCATTCTACAAGAATTGAACCATTCAATACTTGTAAAAAAAGGCAATCAAATCAAAGACTCTTTTATTTTATGAAATTCAATAGATTCATAAAGCTAAAGTCATAAGGTTATTACTATCATGATTAATATAACATTTGATGCATACACCAATATCAATTTCATGATCGTTTTGTATGAATGAGTCCTTGCAACTAAAGGGAAAAACTTATAATCAAGAAAAGAAAGAACAATTTTAGTCTTCTAGAATTGAACCATTCAATACCATTAAGAATAGAAAATGAGGATTAATGACTCTTTTAATTAATGGAATTCAATGGATTTATCAAGCTAAAGTCATAAGGTTGTTATTATCATGATTAATATAATGATTGTCACATAAACTAACGAAAATTTCATAATCATTTTGTGTGAATGAGTCCTTATAACAAAAGGAAAAAACCTGTTAGCAAGAAATGAAGAGATAAATTCATTCTACTATAATTAAACCATTCAATAACTACAAAAAAAGATATAAAGGTGTAAAGACATGCTTGTTGTAATGAATATAATGTTTAGTTTAGAGATAAAAGTTAATTTGATGATCATTTTATGGGAATGAGTCCTTCCAATAAAAGGAGAAGCCTTGTTAGTAGAAATTGAAGTGATAGTGTCACCCTTTAGGAATGGAACCATTGAAACTTAGTAAGAAAAGCTAATAAAGATCAATGACTCCTTTGTTTAATATAATTCAATCAAGTCAGAGTGCCAAAGTTATAGAAACATTCTTGTTGAAATGATATAATGTTTAATGCAGATGGAGAAGTTAATTTCATGATCATTTTGTGTGAATAAGTCCTTACAATATAAGGAGAAACCTTGTTAGCAAGAAATGAAGTGATCAGGTCAAGCTTTAGAAATTGAGCCATTTAATCCTAGTAAGAAAAGCTAATCAAGATTAACAACTCCTTTACTTGATGGAATTCAATGGATTCAAAGAACTAAATGTGTAAGTACATGCTTGTCACAATGAACATATATGTTAGTGTTCTCACAATAGTTAATTTCATGATTATTTTGTGTGAACGAGTCCTTACAACAAAAAGGGAGTCCTTGTTAGCAACAAATGAGTTAATCCTTCACGAATTGAATGAATTAAATCCTAAAAGAAAAGTTAATCAAGATCAATGACTCTCGTTTGATATAATTCATGTTATTCGAAATACCAAAGGTGTAAGAACTTGCTTGTTGCAAGAAATATAATCTTTAGTGTACACATAAAATTTAATTTCACAATCTTTTTGTTTCAATGACAACTTGCAACATAGGAAGAACTCAAGTTAGTAAGAAATGAACTAACAAATACATCATTCAGTAATTAAACCATTCAAACTCAATGAAAAAAGCTAATTAAGGTCAATGACACCTTATTTAATGGAATTCAATGAATTTGTAAGCATGTGCCTTTCTGATGAGAGCCATAGAGATGATGGGTGGAAGGCTTTAATGGTTGCAAGAGGTCCATTGCACATCCCAGAAGGCCCAATAACACAAGTTAGAGCCAAAAAGATTAAAGAAGCACTAAATGGGCTGATTTAGGACATTCAGGCCAACCCAGCTTCACATGGGGCGAATTCAAGTTTGACAAGGAGTCCAGCCCTAATTAATATAATTAGAATACTTAATAGGTCAGAATAAGTAATAACATTTCTTCCTAAATAAAAGTTTATTATTTATGTTGGAATTTGTCCACAATTAGGAATTCCTCCAAAATAAGGATTTGTCCTAAGTAGGAATTTGTGCCTCTTTAGGATTGCTATCTTAGCCTATAAATAGGCTCCCCTTGTAAGGTCTGGAGAGTAAGACAACTTTGAGTAAAATAGAAAGCAAGGGTTTTTCTTTCGGTTCTTTTAGGAACTAAAGAACTTATCAAAAGGTACTTCTGTGGCGTTCTAATCGACTTATCACTCCCAATTCCTTTCTTTTTTGGAGTGTGGCATCCATATCCTTCTTAAATATGCTAGGTTCATGTTCCTTCCCAGAGTGGGTCTAGGGTTTGTGATATTAAACTCTAGTTTAGCTTTCCTGGTTGTTCTTTGATTCCCTATGTGCGTTAGGTCCCTAAGCCACGTCTTTTTGGGGTTTTTCGCATCAGTTGGTATCAGAGCCTGGTTCTAAATTAGGTTGAATTCACTCACTCTTCAATTTTCTATCTTTTGATTTAATTATTGTTGTTTAGTTTGTCTATTATGTGCATTATCATTCAAATGCACAAATCTGTTTATTTGCAATCCTTCTCTCTTTGCTTGTTTGTTTAATCTCATAAACGTGCTAATTTCAATTCCAATTGGTATGTTTAAGTATTCTATATTGTTTTGTGTTGAAAAAACAAAAAAAAAGAAAAAAAAAAGGGGAAGAAATAAGAACAAAAGAAAGAAAACATCAAATTCAAAGTTATTGATAAGGTTAACAGTTTGGTCATATTGGCCACAATAATAATAAAGTTTTCTTGCTCAACTCCAATTCTACCATCTGTTTTCCTATTTTGTTACCCAAGTTGTCCTCTAGGTTATTTTACCCCTATCCTGATTTTTGTGAATTTAGTTCATTAAATCTGTTTGTGTTGACATCCTTTTTTCGCTTGATTTTGTTCTCTAATTTGTTCAATTCTACACCATTTAGCTTATTCTGTTCAAAACCAATACCCTTGATTTACGTTGTTTAGTTCTTTATAGAGCTGAAAGGGAAAATCTGAGTGGTAAAAGGTAAGAGTGAAAGTTCATATATAAAAAAAAAAAAACCATAAAGAGTGTAAACACGAGGGAGTGTGACATAATCTTTTGAGTGAAACACGTGAGGGAGTGTTCTGTGAGGTATCCCATTTGTTTTGTGCAGAAGTAAAACTATGACGTCCAAAGACAAAGGTGTAGCTCAAGAGGGAACTGGTGATGTGTCCTTCATGATCAAAGCTATGCAACAACAATTTGAGCGCATGAATACCAGATTTGATGATATGAGGGAGAGGATGGAGGAGTAAGCTATTACAATAGCAGAGTTGCAAAGGAAACATAGGGAATATGAGGCTCCCAAAGCAAGAAGGCAGTTGACACGTGCCTATGACCATGAAGATGATGAAGTTGATGATCAAACTACGATGGTTAGAACTGGTAACAATAGAAGGGATCGAAGAGAATTTGGGAGGCAAGGCACCTACGATCATAATTTGGGTAGTATTAAAATGACAATTCCTTCATTCCAAGGTAAGAATGATCCTAATGCATACCTAGAATGGGAAAAGAAGGTTGAATTGGTTTTTGATTGCCACAACTATTCCAAGGAGAAAAAGGTAAAGCTTGCTGCCGTTGAATTTACTGATTATGCTATTATTTGGTGGGATCAACTTGTTTTGACTAGGAGAAGAAATCATGAGCGGCCTATTGATACATGGGAGGAGATGAAGGATATCATGACATGAGGAGGAGGTTTGTCCCTGATCACTATTACAGGGAGTTGTACCAAAGGTTGCAAGGGCTCACTCAGGGCACCAAAAGTGTGGAGGACTACCACAAGGAGATAGAGATTACCATGATTAGGGCCAATGTAGAAGAAGATAGAGAGGCAACCATGGCTCGATTTCTGCAAGGGCTAAATAGGGACATAGTAAATGTGGTTGAATTGCAGCATTATGTGGAATTGGAAGACATGGTGCACATGGCCATGAAAGTTGAAAGGCAACTTAAACGAAAGGGCTCCACACGGGTTGGGCAGAATTCTGGTTCTACCTCATCGTGGAAGCCAAACTGGAGTAAAAGGGACGAGATGGCCAATTACAAGTCCAAAGCTGAGCTACCCAAGCACAAAAATGTGGGTTCTAGCAAGGAGATAGGTAAATTCGAACACCAACCACGTAGAAATAGAGATATTAAATGTTTTAAGTGTTTGGGCAGGGGTCACATTGCATCTCAATGTCCAAATAAGCATGCAATGATCCTAAGAAGTAACGGTGATGTTGAAACTGAAAGTGAATCAGATGATGATTCTGTGCCACCGTCAGAGGGTGAATGTGATGGAGAGGAGTATCCAGTTAACGGAGTAGCTCTCGTTACGAGGCGAGCATTGAATGTACAAGCAAAAGAAGAAAATAAGGTGCAACGAGATAACATCTTTCAGACAAGGTGTCTCATCAAAGATAAGGTATGTAGTATGATTATTGATGGTGAGAGTTGCACTAACGTTGCTAGCACAACTATGGTTGAGAAGCTGGATTTACCTACTATGAAGCATCCTAGACCATATAAACTATAGTGGTCGAATGAGAGTGGTGAAGTGAAGGTAAATCAGCAAGTGCTCGTATCATTTTCTATCGGAAGGTACTGTGATGAAGTTTTATGTGATGTTGTACCCATGCATGCGGGACATATTCTATTAGGAAGACCATGGCAATTTGATAGGCAAGTTATGAATGATGGCTTCAAGAATCGATATTCCTTTGTAATGAATGAAAAACCTGTCATTCTTGTACCATTATCACCTTAACAAGCATATGAGGATCAATTAAGGATTAAAAATGAGAGTGAATAGAAAAGAGAGATTGATAAAAGAGAAAGAGAAGAAAACGTGAGGACACAAGAAAAAGAGAAGAAAAAAGAAAATCTCTATGCAAAAGGAAGTGATGTCAAAAGAGCATCTATGCCAAACAACCTATGATTGTACTTTTGTACAAGGAGGCTTATTTTAACACTAACAAGTTTGACTCATCTTTGCCTAGTGTTGTTGTTGCATTATTGCAGGAATTTGAAGATGTATTCCCTGACGATATCCCAAGTGGATTGCCACCTAATAGAGGAATTGAGCATCAAATTGATTTCATCCCAGGTGCATCCATCCCTAACTGGCCAACATATAAGAGTAATTCTGAGGAGACAAAGGAGCTTCAAAGGCAAGTTGAGAAGCTTATGTCCAAAGGATATGTGAGGGAAAGCATGAGTCCATGTGCTATGCCTGTCCTACTTGTACCAAAAAAAGATGGGACTTGGAGGATGTATGTTGATTGTCGAGCAATCAACAAAATCATTGTAAAGTATCGTCACCCCATACCTAGATTAAATGACATGTTAGATGAATTACATGGGTCATGTGTTTTTTCTAAGATTGATTTGAAAAGCGGATATCATCAGATTAGGATGAAAGAGGGAGATAAGTGGAAAACAGTTTTCAAAACTAAGTATGGGTTGTATGAGTGGCTAGTTATGCCATTTGGTCTCACTAATGCACCAAGCACTTTTATGCGACTAATGAATCATGTTTTACATGCATTCATTAGTAAATTTGTAGTGGTGTATTTTGATGATATCTTGGTCTATAGTAAAATACTAGAAGATCATCTTAATCATTTACGTTCTGTTGTAAGTGTTTTACGTTCTGAGAAATTGTATGCTAACTTACATAAATGTTCCTTTTGTACTGATCAGATCACATTTCTTGGCTATGTTGTCAGCGCTAAAGGTGTTGAGGTTGACGAGGAAAAAGTTAAGGCAATTTGTGATTGGCCTACACCTAAGTCAACTAGTGACGTGTGTAGCTTTCATGGTCTAGCTAGTTTCTATAGACGCTTTGTTAAAGACTTTAGCACCATTACCGCACCACTCACTGAGCTTATCAAAAAGAACATGAGTTTTAGGTGGGGTAGTGACCAAGACAAGGCTTTTAATTGCATCAAGGAAAAATTAAGTTCTGCACCTTTACTTACTTTACCTAACTTTGCAAAAGCTTTTGAGATTGAGTGCAATGCCTCAGGTATTGGCATTGGAGCTGTTTTGATGCAGGAAAGGCGCCCAATTGCTTACTTTAGTGAAAAGCTAAGTGGGGCAAGCCTTAATTATCCTACTTATGATAAAGAGATGTATGCATTGGTACGGGCTTTGGAGACATGGCAACATTACCTTTGGCCTAAAGAGTTTGCCATCCATACTGACCATGAATCTTTGAAGCACTTGAAGGGACAAGGAAAGTTGAACAAAAGACATGCCAGGTGGGTTGAATTTATTGAGACCTTTCCCTACATCATCCAATATAAAAAAGGTAAGGAAAATGTGGTAGTTGATGCGTTATCTCACAAGTATGCCCTTATCTCTACACTTACTGCAAACTTATTAGGATTTGAACACATTAAGGATTTATATGTGAATGATCCTGACATTGCTAATGTATGTAGAGCATGTGAGGTGTAAGAGAAGCTCATAAGGGTGGTCTAACTGGTCATTTTGAAGTTAGGAAAACCCTAGATGTCCTAAATGAAAATTTTTTTTGGCCACAAATGAAACGAGATGTTGAGAGGATATGTGCGAAATGCATAACATGCAAACAAGCTAAATCTAGAGTTTTACCTCATGGCTTGTATACCCCTCTACCCATACCTAACCATCCTTGGGTTGATTTATTTATGGACTTTGTACTAGGATTGTCACGAACAAAAGGGGGTAGGGATTCTGTATTTTTTGTTGTTGATAGATTTTCAAAAATGGCACACTTCATCCCATGTCATAAAACTGATGATGCAAACAACGTGGCTGACTTATTCTTTAGAGAAGTAGTACGTTTGCATGGCATGCCATGAAGCATTGTTTCAGATCGGGATACAAAGTTCTTAAGCTACTTCTGGAAGACTTTATGGGGTAAGTTAGGTACTAAGCTATTGTTTTCAACTACTTGTCATCCACAAACTAATGGGCAAACTGAGATAGTTAATCAAACTCTTTCTACTCTTTTGCATGCTATTATTCGAACAAATTTGAAAACATGGGAAGATTGCTTACCACATGTCGAGTTTGCGTATAATCGGAGTGTTCATTCTACTACTAGTTACTCTCCATTTGAAATCATATATGGTTTTAATCCATTGACTCCTTTGGATTTGGTACCTATACCTGTCAATGAGTATGCCAGCTTAGATGGGGAATGCAAGGCTGACATGATAAAAAAATTGCATGAGAAGGTGCGACAACATATTGAAAAATGAACTGAGCACCACGCATCCCATGTCAACAAGGGACAAAAGAAGGCGGTGTTTGAACCTGGTGATTGGGTTTGGGTGCATATGCGCAAGGAATGGTTCCCAGCTCAAAGGCGTTCGAAGCTACAACCCAGAGGAGATGGTCCCTTTCAAGTTGTAGCCCGAATTAATGACAATGCTTATCAGTTGGATCTTCTTGGTGAGTATAATGTGAGTGCAACATTTAACATTTCTGATCTTTCCCCTTTTGATGTAGGTGATGATTCGGGGACGAATCCTTTTGAGGAGAGGGAGAATGATGAGAACCATAGAGATGATGGGTGGAAGGCTTCAATGGTTGCGAGAGGTCCATTGCATATCCCAGAAGGCCCAATAACACAAGTTAGAGCCAAAAAGATTAAAGAAACACTAAATGGGCTGATTCAGGACATTCAGGCCAACCTAGCTTCAAATGGGGCAAATTCAAGTTTGACAAGTAGTCCAGCCCTGATTAATATAATTAGAATACTTAATAGGTCAGAATAAGTAATAGCATTTCTTCCTAAATAAGAGTTTATTATTTATGTTGGAATTTGTCCACAATTAGGAATTCCTCCAAAATAAGGATTTGTCCTAAGTAGGAATTTGTGCCTTTTTAGGATTACTATCTTAGCCTATAAATAGGCTCCCCTTGTAAGCTCTGAAGAGTTAGACAACTTTGAGTGAAATAGAAAGTAAGGGTTTTTCTTTTGGTTCTTTTAGGGACTAAAGAACTTATCAAGAGGTACTTCTTGTGGCGTTCTAATCGACTTATCACTCCCAATTCCTTTCTTTTCTGGAGTGTGGCGTCCATATCCTTCTTAAATACGCTAGGTTCGTATTCCTTCCCAGAGTGGGTCTAGGGTTTGTGATATTAAACTCTGGTTTAGTTTTCCTAATTGTTCTTTGATTCCCTGTGTGCATTGGGTCCCTAAGCCACGTCTTTTTGGGGTTTTTCGCATCACTTTCATAGTGATTATAAAGTTCATTATAGATAGAGAAGTCAACTTCATGACCATTTTGTGTGAATGAGTCCTTCCAACAAAAAGAGAATCCTTATTAGCAAGAATTGAAGTGTTGGTCTCGCACTTGATGAATTGAACCATTCAAACCCAACATGAAATGCTAATCAAGATCAATAACTCCTTTGTTTGATGCAATTTAATGGATTAATAGTGTCAAAGTTGTAGGGACATTCTTCTTGCAATAAATATAATATTTAGTGTAGACCAAAGATGTTAATTGCATGATCATTTTGTGTGAATGATTCCTTACAATGAAAGAAGAAGCCTTATTTGTAAGAAATGAAGTGACAATGTTAAGTTTTAGAAATTAAACCATTCAATCTCCCTAAGAAAAGCTAATAAAGATCTATGACTCTTTTGTTTGATGGAATACAATGGATTTGGAGTACTGAAAGTGTCATAGCATGCTTGTCATAATGAATATAATGCTTGATGTAGAAACAAATGTTGATTTCATAATCATTTTGTTTGAATGAGTCCTTGCAATAGAAGAAAAAGCCTTATTTGATGGAAATAAAGTGGCAATCTCATCCTACAAGAATTAAAGCATTCAAACCAATTAAGAAGAGCTAATTAGAATCAACAACAAATTTGTTTGATGAAATTTATTGGATTTAGAGTGTCAAAGGACATGCATGTCACAGTTTTTATGATCTCTAGTGCAAAGAAAAATGATAATTTCATAATCATTTTGTGTGAATAAGTCATTATAGTGAAAGGCTAAGCCTTGTTAGCAACAAATATAGTGATGGTATCAACCTTTATGAATTATTCCCATCAATCCCTACAAGAAAAGCTAATTAATATAATTGAATCTTTTATTTTTATGGAATTAAATGGATTTAAGGTGTAAGAACATGCGTGTCATAAAGAATATAATGTTTGGTATAGATACAAAAATCAAATTCATGAACGTTTGTATGAATGATTCTGTGGAACAATAGGAGAAACCTTGTTAGTAATGAATGAGGTAACAACATCAATTTTCAAGAATTGAGCTATTCAATCCCTATAAGAAAGTCCAATCAAATCAAATACTTCTTTGTTTGATGGAATTCAATGGATTGAGAGTGCTAAAGGTGTAAGGACATGTTTGTTGCAATGATTATAATGTTTGGTGTCGAAAAAAATTGTGTGAATTAGTCCTTGTAATGGAAGGAGAATTCTTATTAGTAAGAAATGAAGTTATGAGTTCATCCTTTGGGAATTGAACAATTCAAACCTAGAAAAAGAAAAGGCTAATCAAGATAAATAACTCCTTGTTTGATGGAAGTTATTAAATTTAGAGTGCTAAAGTTGCAAGCACATGCTTATCACAATGAAGATATAATGATGAGTGAGAATTTATGATGTTTATTCCATTATACATTTAACTGTTTTTAATGAGTTGTACACATATTTGAAATGATTAGAATATGTTTTGTGACATATGTATGTTTTAAGAAAATTTTGAGAATATATACTTTTAGAAGGAAAAATTCCAACATTTTACCATTTTAATCTTTGTTACATGTTTCAAGATATATACTGACTTAGAGATCCAGATTGGAAAATTGTTCTTCAGTGAAATTGTAGTACACATCTCAAATTTTCTAAATTAAGAGTCAAAATCTAAGATTATTTGGGCCTTAAGACAATGCTTCCAAGATAGCACAGTAAACTAAAGTCTAGTCCTAATTGGAGTAGGATTCTTGTTCAAGCGGCTGTGTACTTAATTGTGCATAACTTTAGTTTTGGATGTCCAAATCAGGTGATTTAAAAGTCTGAAGTCAAGTAAACATTTAGACCTACAGTTGTTATGAAGAGACCCAGTCCCAAATTGGTTGCTTAATGGTTCAAAAATAGTGGAGAAATCACTTTAGAATCTATAATGGGCTGGATTGAGTCAATTGTGATTTTTAGCTCATAACTTGGGCTTTGGACCTTTATTTTAGGTAAGACTTGTTGCAAAGCTGGAGAGGAAGACTACAACATTTATGAATAAGTCATACCCTAATTGTTGCTATATGTAGTCCAAAATTAGCTTTGAATGCCAATAGAGGAATTTTGGAAGATTTAGAAAACTTTAACACTTTGATGTTTATTGGTGCATGCTATGTACATTTTTTTAGGGTATAAATAACCACTTTTAGGACTAATAAGAGATAGATGGAGAGAATCAAACATAATCCAGAAGGAATTTAATTTTCTTAGCATGTGTAATTGAGATCTTCAATAGTTTTAGAAGGTTTCAAAATTTTTGATACTTTAATGGTGTATATTATCCTAGTAAGTTGTTCTCATTTTTTATAGTATTGTTTGACTCACTCTAATTTAAAAAATAAATTTAAATGCTTGGTGATTCCCCATTTATTTTTGGCTACTTGAATAATTAGACTTCACATTTGCTCAATATAGTTATATATTAAATGTAATCTTTTGTTAGATCCTATGCATTTTATTTTTACTTCTTGTATAACATATCTTTTATAGACAATAATTCATATTTTTTGTTAGATATTGCACAAATAAGTATTTATTTTACTTATAAATCTTGTATAAAGACTAATTTCTATTTTTCCTTAGGTTTTACACATATGACTATGTCCTATTTTATTAGATCTCCTACAACTACCAATTTCTCTTTTTTGTTTGATTTTGATCAAATTATGATTTGACCATTTATTTAGTGATGTAAAAATATCCTAGCCAAATAATAATAATAATAATAATAATAAACAAATTTTAAGCATTTACACGCATTTACAAGATGGGGACAAATTAACACATATCATTTCACCTTTTTGGATTTTAACTTATGTGTCCTTATAGCCTAGTTAACATCATGCCATGTCCCTTATAACACCTAGGTACATAATAACCAAAGCTCATAATGAATATAAATGCAATATGCACATAGGTTACTATGCAATCTAATAACTCAACATCTATCTTGATCCAAATACGTCTGTAAAAAGTAATATATAATGAAATAAAACGTATATGAACAAGTAAGATTTTGTTATTTCATTTCTTAAAGTTCATTTCAATTATAAAAGATTTCCTTTTAGTCAACATCAACCATCCCTTTATCTGAAAAATAAGCCACCAAGGAATTTTCATCTCGTAATGTGATGCGAAAAACCCGAAAAAGATGTGGCTTAGGGACCCAACACACACAGGGAATCAAAGAACAACCAGGAAAGCTAAACCAGAGTTTAATATCACAAACCCTAGACCCACTCTGGGCAGGAACACGAACCTAGCGTATTTAAGAAGGATATGGATGCCACACTCCAGAAAAGAAAGGAATTGGGAGTGATAAGTCGATTAAAACACCACAAGAAGTACCTCTTGATAAGTTCTTTAGTCCTTAAAAGAACCGAAAGAAAAACCCTTACTTTTTATTTCAGTCAAAGTTGTCTGACTCTCCAGAGCTTACAAGGGGAGCCTATTTATAGGCTAAGATAGCAATCCTAAAGAGGCACAAATTCCTACTTAGGACAAATCCTTATTTTGGAGGAATTCCTAATTGTGGACAAATTCCAACATAAATAATAAACTCTTATTTAGGAAGAAATGCTATTACTTATTTTGACCTATTAACTATTCTAATTATATTAATTAGGGCTGGACTCCTTGTCAAACTTGAATTCGCCCCATTTGAAGCTGGGTTGGCATGAATGTCCTGAATCAGCCCATTTAGTGCTTCTTTAATCTTTTTGGCTCTAACTCGTGTTATTGGGCCTTCTGGGATGTGCAATGGACCTCTTGCAACCATTGGAACCTTCCACCCATCATCTCTATGGTTCTCATCATTCCCCCCTCCTCGAAAGGATTCATCCCCGAATCATCACCTACATCAAAAGGGGAAAGATCAGAAACGTTAAATGTTGCACTCACATTATACTCACCAGGAAGATCCAACTGATAAGCATTGTCATTAATTCGGGCTACAACTTGAAAGGGACCATCTCCTCTGGGTTGTAGCTTCAAACGCCTTTAAGCTGGGAACCGTTCCTTGCGCATATGCACCCAAACCCAATCACCAGGTTCAAACACCACCTTCTTTCGTCCCTTGTTGATATGGGATGCGTGGTGCTCAGTTCGTTTTTCAATATGTTGTTGCACCTTCTCATGTAATTTTTTTATCATGTCAGCCTTGCGTTCCCCATCTAAGATGGCATACTCATTGACAGGTATAGGTACCAAATCCAAAGGAGTCAATGGATTAAAACCATATACGATTTCAAATAGAGAGTAACTAGTAGTAGAATGAACACTCCGATTATATGCAAACTCGACATGTGGTAAACAATCTTCCCATGTTTTCAAATTTGTTCGAATAATAGCACGCAAAAGAGTAGAAAGAGTTCGATTAACTTCCTCAGTTTGCCCATCAGTTTGTGGATGACAAGTAGTTGAAAACAATAGCTTAGTACCTAACTTACCCCATAAAGTCTTCCAGAAGCAGCTTAAGAACTTTGTATCCCGATCTGAAACAATGCTTCGTGGCATGCCATGCAAACGTACTACTTCTCTAAAGAATAAGTCAGCCACGTTGTTTGCATCATCAGTTTTATGACATGGGATGAAGTGTGCCATCTTTGAAAATCTATCAACAACAACAAATACAGAATCCTTACTCCTTTTTGTTCATGGCAATCCTAGTACAAAGTCCATAGATAAATAAACCCAAGGACGGTTAGGTATGGGTAGAGGGGTATACAAGTCATGAGGTAAAACTGTAGATTTAGCTTGTTTGCATGTTATGCATTTCGCACATATCCTCTCAACATCTCGTTTCATTCGTGGCCAAAAAAAATGTTCATTTAGGACATCTAGGGTTTTCCTAACTCCGAAATGACCCATTAGACTACCCTCATGAGCTTTTCTTACAACCAACTCCCTCAAAGAACTCATAGGCATGCATAAACGATTTTCCCTAAATAAGAAACCCTTATGCCTATGAAACTTCTCAAAGGCTGACACCTCACATGCTTTATATACATTAGCAAAGTCAAGATCATTCATATATAAATCCTTAATGTGTTCAAATCCTGATAAGTTTGCAGTAAGTGTAGAGATAAGGGCATACCTATGAGATAATGCGTCAGCTACCACATTTTCCTTACCTTTTTTATATTGGATGATGTAGGGAAAGGTCTCAATAAATTCAACCCACTTGGCATGTCTTTTGTTCAACTTTCCTTGTCCCTTCAAGTGCTTCAAAGATTCATGGTCAGTATGGATGATAAACTCCTTAGGCCAAAGGTAATGTTGCCATGTCTCCAAAGCCCGTACCAATGCATACATCTCTTTATCATAAGTAGGATAATTAAGGCTTGTTCCACTTAGCTTTTCACTAAAGTAAGCAATTGGGCACCTTTCCTGCATCAAAACTGCTCCAATGCCAATACCTGAGGCATCACACTCAATCTCAAAAGCTTTTGCAAAGTTAGGTAAAGCAAGTAAAGGTGCAGAACTTAATTTTTCCTTGATGCAATTAAAAGCCTTGTCTTGGTCACTACCCCATCTAAAACTCATGTTCTTTTTGATAAGCTCAGTGAGTGGTGTGGCAATGGTGCTAAAGTCTTTAACAAAGCGTTTATAGAAACTAGCTAGACCATGAAAGCTACGCATGTCACTAGTTGACTTAGGTGTAGGCCAATCACGAATTGCCTTAACTTTTTCCTCGTTAACCTCAATACCTTTAGCACTGACAACATAGCCAAGAAATGTGATCTGATCAGTACAAAAGGAACATTTATGTAAGTTAGCATACAATTTCTCAGAACGTAAAACACTTACAATAGAACGTAAATGATCAAGATGATCTTCTAGGGTTTTACTATAGACCAAGATATCATCAAAATACACCACTACAAATTTACTAATGAATGCACGTAAAACATGATTCATTAGTTGCATAAAAGTGCTTGGTGCATTAGTGAGACCAAATGGCATAACTAGCCACTCATACAACCCATACTTAGTTTTGAAAGCTGTTTTCCATTCATCTCCCTCTTTCATCCTAATCTGATGATATCCGCTTTTCAAATCAATCTTAGAAAAAACACATGACCCATGCAATTCATCTAACATGTCATCTAATCTAGGTATGGGGTGACGATACTTTACAGTGATTTTGTTGATTGCTCGATAATCAACACACATCCTCCAAGTCCCATCTTTTTTTGGTACAAGTAGGACAGGCACAGCACATGGACTCATGCTTTCCGTCACATATCCTTTGGACATAAGCTCCTCAACCTGCCTTTGAAGCTCCTTTGTCTCCTCAGGATTACTCTTATATGCTGGCCGGTTAGGGATGGATGCACTTGGGATGAAATCAATTTGATACTCAATTCCTCTATTAGGTGGCAATCCACTTGGCATATCGTCAGGGAATACATCTTCAGATTCCTACAATAATGCAACAACAACACTAGGTAAAGATGACTCAAACTTGTTAGTGTTAAAATAAGCCTCCTTGTACAAAAGTATAATCATAGGTTGTTTGGTATAGAATGCTCTTTTGACATCACTTCCTTTTGCATAGAGATTTTCTTTTTTCTTCTCTTTTTCTTGTGTCCTCACGTTTTCTTCTCTTTCTTCTCTTTTATCAATCTCTCTTTTCTATTCACTCTCATTTTTAATCCTTAATTGATCCTCATATGCTTGTTGAGGTGATAATGGTACAAGAATGACAAGTTTTTCATTCATTACAAAGGAATATCGATTCTTGAAGCCATCATGCATAACTCGCCTATCAAATTGCCATGGTCTTCCTAATAGAATATGTCCCGCATGCATAGGTACAACATCACATAAAACTTCATCACGGTACCTTCCGATAGAAAATGATATGAGCACTTGCTGATTTACCTTCACTTCACCACTCTCATTCAACCATTGTAGTTCATATGGTCTAGGATGCTTCATAGTAGGTAAATCCAGCTTCTCAACCATAGTTGTGCTAGCAACGTTAGTGCAACACCCACCATCAATAATCATACTACATACCTTATCTTTGATGAGACACCTTTTCTAAAAGATGTTATCTCGTTGCACATCATTTTCTTCTTTTACTTGTACATTCAATGCTCGCCTCGTAATGAGAGCTACTTCGTTAACTGGATACTCCTCTCCATCACATTCACCCTCTGATAGTGGCACAGAATCATCCTCTGATTCACTTTCAGTTTCAACATCACCGTTACTTCTCAGGATCATTGCATGCTTATTTGGACATTGAGATGCAATGTGACCCCTGCCCAAACACTTAAAACATTTAATATCTCTATTTCTACTCGGTTGGGGTTTAAGTTTACCTGTCTCCTTGCTAGAACCCACATTCTTGTGCTTGGGTAGCTCGGCTTTGGACTTGTAATTGGCCATCTTGTCCCTTTTACTCTAGTTTGGCTTCCACGATGAGGTAGAACCGGAATTCTACCCAACCCGTGTGGAGCCCTTTCGTTTAAGTTGCCTTTCAACTTTCATGGCCATGAGCACCATGTCTTCCAATTCCACATAGTGCTGCAATTCAACCACATTTGCTATGTCCCTATTTAGCCCTTGTAGAAATCGAGCCATGGTTGCCTCTCTATCTTCTTCTACATTGACCCTAATCATGGTAATCTCTATCTCCTTGTGGTAGTCCTCCACACTTTTGGTGCCCTGAGTGAGCCCTTGCAACCTTTGGTATAACTCCCTGTAATAGTGATTAGGGACAAACCTCCTCCTCATGATAGCCTTCATCTCCTCCCATGTATCAATAGGTTGCTCATGATTTCTTCTCCTAGTCAAAACAAGTTGATCCCACCAAATAATAGCATAATCAGTAAATTCAACGGCAGTAAGCTTTACCTTTTTCTCCTCGAAATAGTTGTGGCAATCAAAAACCAATTCAACCTTCTTTTCCCATTCTAGGTATGCATCAGGATCATTCTTACCTTGGAATGAAGGAATTGTCATTTTAATACTACCCAAATTATGATCGTAGGTGCCTTGCCTCCCAAATTCTCTTCGATCCCTTCTATTGTTACCAGTTCTAACCATCGTAGTTTGATCATCAACTTCATCATCTTCTACATCATCTTCATGGTCATAGGCACGTGTCAACTGCCTTCTTGCTTTGGGAGCCTCATATTCCCTATGTTTCCTTTGCAACTCTGCTATTGTAATAGCTTGCTCCTCCATCCTCTCCCTCATATCATCAAATCTGGTATTCATGCGCTCAAATTGTTGTTGCATAGCTTTGATCATGAAGGACATATCACCAGCTCCCTCTTGAGCTACACCTTTGTCTTTGGACTTCATAGTCTTACTTCTGCACAAACAAATGGGATACCTCACAGAATACTCCCTCACGTGTTTCACTCAAAAGATTATGTCACACTCCCTCGTGTTTACACTCTTTATGGTTTTTTTTTTCTTTATATGAACTTTCACTCTTACCTTTTACCACTCAGATTTTCCTTTTCAGTTCTATAAAGAACTAAATAACGTAAATCAAGGGTATTGATTTTGAACAGAATAAGCTAAATGGTGTAGAATTGAACAAATTGGAGAACAAGAATCAAGCGAAAAAGGACGTCAACAAACGGATTTAATGAACTAAATTCACAAAAATCAGGATAGGGGTAAAATATAACCTAGAGGACAACTTGGGTAACAAAATAGGAAAACAGATGGTAGAATTGGAGTTGAGCAAGAAAACTTTATTATTATTGTGGCCAATATGGCCAAACTGTTAACCTTATCAATAACTTTGAATTTGATATTTTCTTTCTTTTGTTCTTATTCCTTCCCCTTTTTTTTTAGCACAAAATAATAGTAGAATACTTGAACATACCAATTGGAATTGAAATTAGCACATTTATGAGCTTAAACAAACAAGCAAAGAGAGAAGGATTGCAAATAAACAGATTTGTACATTTGAATGATAATGCACATAATAGACAAACTAAACAACAATAAATAAATCAAAAGATAGAAAATTCAAGAGTGAGTGGATTCAACCTGATTTAGAACCTTGCTTTGATACCAACTGATGCGAAAAACCCCAAAAAGACGTGGCTTAGGGACCCAACACACACAGGGAATCAAAGAACAACCAGGAAAGCTAAATCAGAGTTTAATATCACAAACCCTAGACCCACTCTGGGAAGGAACACGAACTTAGCATATTTAAGAAGGATATGGACACCACACTCCAGAAAAGAAAGGAATTAGGAGTGATAAGTCGATTAGAATGCTACAAGAAGTACCTCTTGATAAGTTCTTTAGTCCCTAAAAGAACCGAAAGAAAAACCCTTACTTTTTATTTCACTCAAAGTTGTCTGACTCTTCAGAGCTTACAAGGGGAGCCTATTTATAGGCTAAGATAGCAATCCTAAAGAGGCACAAATTCCTACTTAGGACAAATCCTTATTTTGGAGGAATTCCTAATTGTGGACAAATTCCAACATAAATAATAAACTCTTATTTAAGAAGAAATGCTATTACTTATTCTGACCTATTAACTATTCTAATTATATTAATTAGGGCTGGACTCCTTGTCAAACTTGAATTCACCCCATTTGAAGCTGGGTTGGCCTGAATGTCCTGAATCAGCCCATTTAGTGCTTCTTTAATCTTTTTGGCTCTAACTCGTGTTATTGGGCCTTCTGGGATGTGCAATGGACCTCTTGCAACCATTGGAGCCTTCCACCCATCATCTTTATGGTTCTCATCATTCCCCCTCTCCTCAAAAGGATTCGTCCCCGAATCATCACCTACATCAAAAGGGGAAAGATCAGAAACGTTAAATGTTGCACTCACATTATACTCACCAGGAAGATCCAACTGATAAGCATTGTCATTAATTCGGGCTACAACTTGAAAGGGACCATCTCCTCTGGGTTGTAGCTTCGAACGCCTTTAAGCTAGGAACCGTTCCTTGCGCATATGCACCCAAACCCAATCACCAGGTTCAAACACCACCTTCTTTCGTCCCTTGTTTATATGGGATGCGTGGTGCTCAGTTCGTTTTTCAATATGTTGTCGCACCTTCTTATGCAATTTTTTTATCATGTCAGCCTTGCATTCCCCATCTAAACTAGCATACTCATTGACAGGTATAGGTACCAAATCCAAAGGAGTCAATGGATTAAAACCATATACGATTTCAAATGGAGAGTAACTAGTAGTAGAATGAACACTAATCATAAACTAATAAATATCTCATACTTGACTCAAAAAGACCTAATAGTCAAACTCATCTCAAAGCTAACTGAAATGTACATCAGGTTTTCCAATGCTATCAATGGTTTTATAAATTAACCAATTTACTCATGAAAAAATGAAAATCAATCATACATACCTATAGGTCAATTCTGAGAAGCTGCTCACTTATACTTAGGGGTATCTATTTATTTTAGAAACAATTACAAGGCCAATTACTCCTTAGTTAATCCAATTTCCAAAAGTGACTTTCTCTTTATTAAATAGTAATCACACAATAGCAAGACCAAATCATGAATTTGAATTTCAACATTGATTGCGTAGTCTTAAACAAACATGAATCAATGTATAATACAAGATCAACATCAGTAATAAAAAAATAAGAATTAAATAAACTGCAATGAAATTGCAAATTATTCCTTGAAATCTATCACAATAAATGGACAACATCCCTAAACATGCCAGGGCTTGATTTGTTCATTGCCAGGGTCAAATGAGCAAAAAGGAGTCTAAAAAACACACTTCTCAACATAAACACGAAACTACCTTCACCATTGGTTGGTCATTGACTATTACCAAAATATTGGAAGAATACCATTGATCTTGAAAAGCCCCAATCTATCCACTTTCATTGGTTATAAGTTTCTCAATTACTACCCTGCAAAGATAATCTATTTGACATTCATTTCAATTACTAGTTATGTCCACATGTAACTACAATTTCTTTGTAAATGAAGCCAAACACATCAAAAAATTTCCTATTAATATGCATCCTGTATAGTTTACTCAGCACAACCATTCACAAATTGTCATATATTTAAATGCTCAAAATCTTACATCTAAGCAACACTTCGAGGAATCTCTAATTAATAACTCTTTATGTACATTAATGCTCCTTGCATGAATCATATTATCAACCAAGATTAACACAAATAAGGTTACTAATTTGTGGTTCCCTCTCAACAATTTTCTATGGCAACACTCATAAATCCCATTAATGAACTTGTACTATAGGACCTATTAATGGATCTCAATCTTAGGACTCCTTCTTTTAAGGAGTTAAGAGTATTTAATAGACTCCTAATATGATGGTTTAATATTAATTTCCTACATTTTGTACATTTTATACATGAATTATTCAATATTTCCCTAATATTCAATATTTAATAGACTCCTAATATGATGGTTTAATACTATGTACTTGAAGGGTACAATTGATCTAGATACTCCTCACTCTCTACTTGTCAATGTTCACTACTAAGCATAGCTATCTAACTCACCTAGAGTCCCTATTGACATAAAGCATAATCATACTTATCACAGTTGATTACAATAGCTCACGTGCTTCTAGTTTTCTAGATTCATTTATTCAACTCGTTGAGCTTTTAAGTCTCTTCATCCCAAAGAATTGTGGCACAAGTCATGTATTCCATTACTCTAGCCTCATAATTCATCTCATACGGAATCCATTAACTTCATTTTCACCTACCATTAGTGCCTTAATACTAGCTCAATCTTGGGCAACTATAGCATGCATCATTATTAACAAAAGTTAATAACATTGTTCAAGAACCCTTAAACTCATAAATCACATATTTGGATCTCTATGCATTTAATATTATTTTCATAAACTATAGTTATAATTCTACATCTGAGATTTCAAACTAGTTTGATATTGTGATTTATGAGATTAATAATTTTGCACTTTTAATCATAATACTCAAGTTCAACTCTGGCTTTAATATCTGTTAAAAATTAATAAGCTTCAATACTTAACTAATTTTCTTTACCATGACTTCTTTGACTTGACATCTCTTTCTAGTTGCCTTACAACACTATTTACAATTAAAATTTTCCAAATTCAATTATGGAACTTATGTCTGACTAGGGCTATACATTTTCTCTTACCTTATAATCTCACCAAGACATTCTACACAAGGATCTTGAATGTTTCTTCATTTAATTTTTGTAACTTCTTGTTCATAATACATCATTTATATTTTTAACTATGATTCCTTCACTTATTTTCTATCTTTATTTATTGTACAAAAAAACTAAAATGATATTTACTTTACTCATATATGTCTCACTTTGGTTCATTCTTTTCAACTCTTTAACTATCTCACAAGTCATTTGGTCTATCAATTACTTTGGAGCTCCTTGTATATTTATTTGTTCATGACAACTTCTAACAATGTACACTATTGTCTCCTAAGTCCTTGAGTCTTCATTACATCATTTCCTCCGAATATGCAACTCTTCCACTCCATTCAATTCAAATGTGATTCTTTATTCCTTACATTAGAGGTAATTCTATAAGGCTTGATAACCTGTAACAATTTTAATTCCTCCATCATTCCATTTGGTATTCAACTATTCCTCCCCCTACCCTATTTTTTAACATATAGTTCCTTTTTCTTTTACCTTTGCATTTCCATTTCTTCCCTAAACATTCTACAATTTAAACATTATTTCTAATATATTTTCTCTAACCAATTTCATGCATTAATGATTCATATACTTCTCATAATGTCTCATGACCTTCATAGTTCTATTCAAGCATAATGACTTATGCTTAGAACATAAGACAAACTCATTTGACCTAACTTAAAAAACAATATTCATCATATCCCAAAATGTTTAACTTCCACTTATATTCCTATCCATCAAATTTCACCATGCATCCATTTCATTGACTATTTCATACTTTGTCAATCATAATTTCTTCTCACATGCATAAACAAGCATGCGCTACATTCCCACTTCACCTACACTTATGCCACCATCAAATTTAACACTAAGTCTTTCATAACATATGGTTAAGTCATATCTTTAAAGCCTAATTCATAATCATTTGATTACCAATATTGTGTTCATGTGAGCTCGAAAACTCTTTTGTAAATATGCTTGCAAAAATGAGAAATTCCATTAATGAAATAAAGTTTGCATGCCACATAAAATGTCTATTTTATGGTCTTATGCTTCAACATGTAGATTGCTTACCATACACCCCTACACTATTGTAAATAAACTTTATTGTCTCGTACTTTGGCCTTATGCCACCATCACATTAACTCTAACTAACACTTGTTAAATTATTGTCATTTGATAAAAATCTTAAGTCTTTTCTAACCTTCATCAATCAAATGTTTCAAATTCACTATGGTGTCTTCTATATGAAACTTGATAAACATATCCTCATAATTTGGATTACATTTTATCTTGACACTAACATTTTTTATGTCAAAGATACCTGCAACTCAGTCATAACCTATTCACATGCACTCTTACTACAATGTAGAATCTCATGTAACCTATATTACAATAAGTCTTCTATCCAACACATCTTCCTTGTGTTTTCTTTCAATCCACCATTGTTGCATAAATGTCCTTGGGTTACTTCTATCTTGTTAACATCACATTCACAAATACAACATTCATTGCATGTTTCCTTCTTCCCTCTTTTTTTCTTTTTTTCTTTTTCCTTCCACAGTATTTTCCCTAACCAAATAGACATTGTAGAGATCTTCCTAAGTTCCATTCTAAAGTTCTTTTGAATTATAAAACTATTTTTAGTATACTATTTACGTGCAATGTCTACTTATGTCTCTCTACTATCATCATCCTCCAATTGACAAACCATTTTTGATCACTTGTCCCATGCATCCCCTCATCACATCTTAATTACAATTCACAACCTCATGTTACTTATAAACTTTGCCCCAAGATATATTATTTAATCACTTGAAATATTACAAGGATATTTTGTACCATTATATACATCTTTCCTCCTAACATTGATTATTTCTAACTTACCAATATCACTTATCTCCTATCACAAGAAAGCAATCATTGTCATACTATACTTCAAGATTACTTTTCACTTCCTCTACTCTTTGAATTCAACCTCACTAAATCCACTCATATGTTTTCTAACATGTCATTTTTCCCACTCTACCTATTCCAAACAATCAAAGGAGAAACATAGTCATCACTTTGTTTTCCCTTTGTAATTTATATTCACTTCATTCCATATCTCATTCTTGCTTCAACTCTTATTCATAATGTCAATTTAAACTCTAGCATCAGAGTCAATTAACCACTAATTCTACATTACACCGTACTAATAGCTTCTTAGATTCATACTATTGATATCCCAAGCACTAGGTAAGGGACTTACCAAGGACAATGTAAGCATACATGAAAACTCAACATTTACTCTATGATATAGCCCCAAGGAAGTACACACAAAATAATATCTCAACACATGCAAATGGGGCCTACTACTAAACATATAATTTGGTCATTAGATACTATTATGTAAGTCATAAATAATGTAGATGACTTGAATTACAAATGTTTAACCTCAATCAAGCACTAAAGTAGAAAATTAGATGCATATGCATTATAGTACTTCTAAGTCCACCTAAGAATTCAAGGATGCCAAGATAGTCACATCAATTTTAAGCTATCTAAAAAATGTTTTTAAAAAAAAAAAAGAAAGGGAATCAGTATGATGACTTAGGGAGCAATTATAATATGCATAATTTAAATGAAAGGCTTAATTAGATAAATAGCAAGATAAAAAGTGAGACATTTTACTATACAAAAATATAGTTACAAAAAATAAATATAATCATTGGGAAAATAAATACAATCATTGAAAACATAATTAGGTACCACCCTTATATGTACATACATATGTAATATCAAAAACTTAGGACACAAAGAGAGATAAGTAAAGAGAACAAACACTTTTATCTAAACATATCCATGTATATAATATATATACATATTTATCTTTGTGGTTTGCTAACTATTAACACTTAAATCTCCCCCATCACACTTAAGCACATAATAACCAAAGTGCATAATGAATATATGCACATCAACTACCACCAAATTTGATAGCTAATCATCCAATGGTTATGTTTTGATCCAAATATGTCTGCAAAGTTAATATATAATAAAATACATCACATCTAGAGAACTGAGTTTTTGTTATTTTATTTCCAAATAGTTCATGTTAATTATAAAATAATTTCATTTAACCATCATCACACATCCCTACATTTAAAAAATATGCCACTAAGAGGTTTTAATCTCATATTGTCATCACCAATCATAACCTAATAAATATCTATCATGTATCTAGCTCAAAAAAAAAAAAATAAGAGTCAAACTCATCTTATTATAGGCTTTTGGGATGTCTTTATAGAGTTGAGAGAAAGGGAAAGAAACTTTTTTCAATTGTTTTATTTACATTTTCTCTTTGTTTTTTATAGGCCTTTTAGTTGGCCCTTTCGAGCTTCAATCCGCTTACTAGATCTTAGCACCTCACTTTTTTTTATAAAGTTTTCTACACATTTGTCCTACACAAATCTTAATCTCAACCATACATTCTTTCTTTGATCTTAAGTAATTTTTCTACCAAATTTGGATCTAATCGACTCATAAAACTCTTTTAAGCTTTATGTGGCAATTCCTATCCATTTTATTAAATGTAATCTTCTTATGTTATTTGTTAAAGAGGGGTCAGGTCTAAAGTTGCTAATTGTTTCATTAGTTGCAATTGTATGACATTAGATTTGACACATAAATTTATCTATTTTTGTAGATCTTAGATTCTATGGATCTAGACTTCAATGTCTAAGATCAAATTTTATCAAAATTACTTTGTGTCTAACAATTGCTCTTCTAATTTGAAAACATATTTGGAAAGTAATTATGCTAGAATCCAAATGATATTAAAGTAATGATTAAAGGAAAAAACAAGTTAATCAAGTTTCCCACAATTATGTGAAAAGCATCAATTTTAAGAGTCATGATATAAAGATATACCCAATTTATCTGGTACAAACAAATATGCTAAAAAAAGGGGGGGGGAGAATAATAAAAAGTTGTCTCTATTGTGTATTAAACCCAGGTAGATTCCATGTCCTTGATGTAGTGTAATCGCTAGGCCTATTGGTAATTACAAATAATTGAATTTTTAATAAATCAATTGTGTAGTAAACCCCACCCCCAAGAAAAAAAAGGCTTTGAACCCATGATTCTTTCATTGTAAAAAAGGTGTGGCTTTCATTAGGCTAATGGATGCCTATCATGCAAAAGTGTTAACTCTAATAAGTTTCTAGCTCATGCACTTTCTAATATAAGATGAATCATTCACCACTTAACCATGTGCATTTTCTTTGTGATTATAATATTCAAAATATTATATACTAAATGACCTATTTATACACCTTGATTAATTAATAGACCAAAATTAAGCTAAAGTTGACAAAAGACTTGATGAACAACACATTAACACAATGCCAAATCTTAAGTTTAATTAGTCAAAATACATCATTAGTTTCATTAAAGTACTATACTTGGTTTTTTTCCATCATATTGTTTTACAATGCTTGGTAACCTCAAATGTAATAAGAAGCATGAGTTTCAAAAAATCTTAATAAACTAAACAAAGTGTTTTATGGACTTGGCACTTTAAGTTTGCCCAAATGAATATGGAATGTGTGTTATTTTGATAAATTAATGGGCTTGGCTTTATAATATCATGAAAGGGATATGGAGACAATTCATTACAATTTGTTACTTAAACTAATGAGAAGTTAGTTGTTTGTAAATTCATTTATGTGAATTATTTCTACAACTTACCAATAAGAATATATAGTTTCCTATAGTTTTCTCTGTGTATGTGTTACATAAGGGTATATGCAGATTGATTTGGGTTGGTTCTACAGATATATTCAAACCAAACCATTTGTAGCTGTTTCAAAACTTTAAAACTGCAATTAAACTACGTAAAATTGAAACAAATCAAATCGTCATTAGCGGTTATGGATTGGTTTGGTCAATTTGGTAGTTTGAATAATATTTATGGGAACAAATAAATTTTCAAGAATTCAGATAGCCTAGAAAAAAATTACATAAATAACATGAATAACAATTTATTTTAAGTAAACCATTGGAAAAAATTAATTACATTAAAATAAAAGTGTAAATGGATTGAAGATTTAGATTTACAGGACATAGTTATGCTTTTTTGAGTGGTTCATATCTCTGTTGATTATAATTTGTGTTTTATTAGTATTAGGTGGTCAATTCAATTTTGGTAGTTTTTAGATTTTCAAAACTACAACCAAACCATTAAATATGATTGTCAAAAAAAGAAAACATATATAACTTGAATAACATCCTATTTTAAGTAAAACATTAGAGAAAATTAACTACATTAAAATACAAGTGTAAATGGATTGAAGTTTTAAATTTAGAGGAGATAGTAGAGCTTTTTCAAGTGGTTCACATCTTGATTAAATATAAGTCAAGTTCTATTAGTATTAGGTGGTTAGTTCAATTTGACTTGTTTTGAAAGCATTAAATATAATTTGCTTAAATTACAAATTATAACCAATTCATTTTTAGTGGTTTCAATGATTTGGGTCTAATTTTGCTCAAGTTGGTTAGATTGGATAGGTCAGCTAGTTTCCTATACACCCTTAATGTTATGTATGCTCACATAATATAAAGTAAAATTTTTTTCTTCTGGATATTTAAAGTGATCTTATGTTTATAGTTTTAATGCAAAAAAATTAATGGACAATTTTGAAAGAAAATTTGAAGAAACATGAACTTTCAAAGAGATTGATTTTAGCAATGTAAATTGTGATCAATTAAGGTTTATTTCATCCTATGAAGTCTAATTTTAGTTTAAGGCTAGTGGCATTTTCCAAATATCCCATTTTTTTTGAGTGAAAAGATATTTAATGTATAATCTTTGAGATCTTCGTAATTATTCTTTTAGATCCTCTATTATAGTTATTAGTTCATGTAATTTTACTTGGATATTAGCTAATGAATAATGTTTGCCAATTTGCATACAAATACATCTATTGTAGTAGACAAATTGTTAAGATCTATATTAGCCAAAAAGAAAAGGAAAATCACACAACACTTAGCTTTAAGTCTTTATTATACTTTGCTAAAAAGAGATGGTCTTTATAATGTATATAGTAATCATGGTAAAGGCATTTAACCAATAGTTTCAAGAACTCAGATTTATGTTGAGGCATTTCTTCTATTTATTTAAAAATAACTAGCAATCTTAGTTTGAACAATAGACCTCAAGTTTTAATTGTAATAATATTTCAATAAATCTTAATGTTTTTTATGCATATAATAATATTATGTGTCATCTATATACTATATCTAATAAATATCATGATGGTGATCAACATGCACATGATCTCTAATACTTAAAATTAAAAAAAATTAGTTAAGTAAGATTAATTTTAGTTTTTTCTTGTTTAATTATGTGAAGGAAAACTAATGAAATTTAGATTAGGGTTATTTAGAGCCACCTTTTTAGCTCTCTCCTTTGCATCACTTCCTCCAACTCCTCCCTCCTTTTAACTAAGCCCTTTTTGGCTCTACCTTCAATCCAATACAACGTTTACAAGTTGGTCTCTAAGGATTTTGACTCACTCTTCATTGTTAACCTAATTAGGCTAGTCCATTTGTACAAGGCTAGTAGAAGGCCATATAGGCTAGTGTCAAAGGCATAGTGCATGCTGGCATCAAATGTGCAATATAGCCTAGTGGTGGACTGCAATTTTTTGTTCACCCATGTAGTGCTGGCGTTCTAGAACTTTGCATTGAATTGTGGGGTCAAAATGATTGATTTGGGAGACAAAGCTTTAACTAAATACGTTAAGGAGTTATTTTCTTATCACTTTATGAATGTTATAGATAAGAGCTTCATTAAGGATGATATTTAAGTGAAGCTTTGCTTTCTTTCTCTTGATATCATCGATGATGTGAAGATTGCTAGGTGTTATTGATGTGAAGCCTAGAAGACATGGATTAAGGACCAAACACACAAAGAATCAAACAAGAACCAAAGAAAGCTAAATCAAATTTTAATCATGCAAGACCTAGGCTCTATGTTCAAAGGAACACAAACCTAAGGTATAAAGAAAGATATGGATGCCACACTTTAGAAAAAGAAGGAATTTGGGAGTGATAAGTCAAGTTGAATGCCACAAGAAGAGTTGGTTCTTGATAAATTCTTTAGTTCTTAAAAGAACCAAAGGAGAAAGTTCTCACTTTTATTTTTACTAATGTTCTATTTTTTTCCTTTAACAATGAAATCAAGTTTATTTATAAACTAAATTAACTACCTTAACCTTACAGATAATGACAAACTTACTAAATAAGATAACTACAATCTACTGCTATTTGATTTAGGTATTATTATCCTATTTTATAACAAACTCCTATTTGACATGGAATCATATGAGTCTTTAACTTCAAAGTAATGAATGATTTATCTCCTAGAAAAGAAAGCTAATCAAGAGTAATAACCCCTTTATTCAATTGAATTCAAAGGATTCAAATTATCAAGAAAGGGAGTCTATTAACCAGTAATTAAGATGTGGCCTCATGTTCCAAGAATGAATGCTTCTATCATTGTAAAGAAAACTAATCAAGAGCAATAGTTTCTTCATTTGATAGACTCGAATGGATTCAGACTTCTCGAGACAAAATTAGGTGCATCTCACAATGGAATTAGTGATTGGTGTAGACCTTTCAGTTAATTTCATGAATCCTTTGTGAGTGAGTCCTTAGAACAAAAGGAGAAGCCTTAATAACAAATACTGAAGTGACTATCCTATGTTTAAGGCAACGAATCATTCCATCCATAAAGGAAAAGCTAATTAAGATGAATCACTCTCTTTTTTGATGGAATTCAAACAATTTAAACTACCCAAGATGTAAAAAACAAAATAATGTTTAGTGTAGATATGGATATTGATTAGATGCTCATTTTGTGTGAATGATTCCTTGCATTAAAAAGTGAAGCCTTATTATGAAAGAATTGGGTGACAGTGTCATGTTTTTAGTAATGAGTGAACTTTTCTAGTAAAGAAAGTCAACCAAGAGCAATAGTTTCTTTACTCAATGGACTTCAATTGATTTGAGCTACCTTGAGGAGAAGTGCTATTTTGTAGTATCCAAGTGATGTCTCATGTTTCAAGCAATAAACAATTCTCTCATAGTAAAGAAAGTAAATCACGAGTAGGATCTTCTTGATTAAATAGTCTTTATTTGATTCAAACTACTCAAGACATAATGTCATGCATCTCATATTGAAAATAATGATTGGTGTAAACATTTAAGTTAATTTCATGATTCCTTTGTGTGAATGACTCTTTGGAATGAAAGAGAAGTCTTGTTGGGTGTTAGCCTCATGTTTTAGGCAATCAACCATTATATCCACATAAGAAAAGCCAATCAAGATGTGGAGTGATATTTGACACTCCAATAACGGAAAGCTTGGCCTTGGTAACAAAAATTAGAAACCTAAAGTTGATGACATCTAATCAACAACTTGGCAAAGAAAATAGTCAATCATATCAATCTAGTGCTACTAATAAGGACTCTTTATGGTGCACAAATTGCAAAAAGTCTCAACATACAAGAGAAAAATGTTGGAAGCTTTATGGCAAGACAAAAAAGTAGCAAAATAATTGGAATTGGCCCATGAAGGGTAGCAATCTAGGTTAAGTCAAAGTTCAAACTTCAATGGTTGTATTGAAGCCCAATGAGAAATATTACAAATGAAGATAGAAATTTGAAATATTTTTAATAATATCTTTGTTGTTCATAACTCCTCAAAAAACTATTTTTGAGGTACAATGTGCACTCAAACCTTGTGTATGATCCTAGAATTACTCATATTTGCCTTTGCTTGACCTAGGTTCCCAATTGCATAAACCTTTCTAGGCAACTTTAGTTTTTCATCAATTACATAGGTGATGCAAAAACCCCAAAAAGACGTGGCTTAGGGACCCAATGCACACAGGGAATCAAAGAACAACCAGGAAAACTAAATCAGAGTTTAATATCACAAACCCTAGACCCACTCTAGGAAGGAACACGAACCTAGCGTATTTAAGAAGGATATGGACGCCACACTCCAGAAAAGAAAGGAATTGGGAGTGATAAGTCGATTAGAACGCCACAAGAAGTACCTCTTGATAAGTTCTTTAGTCCCTAAAAGAACCGAAAGAAAAACCCTTGCTTTCTATTTCACTCAAAGTTGTCTGCTCTCCAGAGCTTACAAGGGGAGCCTATTTATAGGCTAAGATAGCAATCCTAAAGAGGCACAAATTCCTACTTAGGACAAATCCTTATTTTGGAGGAATTCCTAATTGTGGACAAATTCCAACATAAATAATAAACTCTTATTTAGGAAGAAATGCTATTACTTATTCTGACCTATTAAGTATTCTAATTATATTAATTAGGGTTGGACTCCTTGTCAAACTTGAATTCGCCCCATTTGAAGCTGGGTTGGCCTGAATGTCCTGAATTAGCCCATTTAGTGCTTCTTTAATCTTTTTGGCTATAACTCGTGCTATTAGGCCTTCTGGGATGTGCGATGGACCTCTTGCAACCATTGAAGCTTTCCACCCATCATCTCTATGGTTCTCATCATTCCCCCTCTCCTCAAAAGGATTCATCCCCGAATCATCACCTACATCAAAAGGGGAAAGATCAGAAACGTTAAATGTTGCACTCACATTATACTCACCAGGAAGATCCAATTGATAAGCATTGTCATTAATTCGGGCTACAACTTGAAAGGGACCATCTCCTCTGGGTTGTAGCTTCGAACGCCTTTGAGCCGAGAACCGTTCCTTGCGCATATGCACCCAAACCCAATCACCAGGTTCAAACACCACCTTCTGTCATCCCTTGTTGACATGGGATGCGTGGTGCTCAGTTCGTTTTTCAATATGTTGTCACACCTTCTCATGCAATTTTTTAATCATGTCAGCCTTGCGTTCCCCACCTAAGCTGGCATACTCATGGACAGGTATAGATACCAAATCCAAAGGAGTCAATGGATTAAAACTATATACGATTTCAAATGGAGAGTAACTAGTAGTAGAATGAACACTCCGATTATACGCAAACTCGACATGTGGTAAACAATCTTCCCATGTTTTCAAATTTGTTCGAATAATAGCACGCAAAAGAGTAGAAAGAGTTCGATTAACTACCTCAGTTTGCCCATCAGTTTGTGGATAACAAGTAGTTGAAAACAATAGTTTAGTACCTAACTTACCCCATAAAGTCTTCCAGAAGTAGCTTAAGAACTTTGTATCCCGATCTGAAACAATGCTTCGTGGCATGCCATGCAAATGTACTACTTCTCTAAAGAATAAGTCAGCCACGTTGTTTGCATCATCAGTTTTATGACATGGGATGAAGTGTGCCATCTTTGAAAATCTATCAATAACAACAAATACAGAATCCCTACCCTTTTTTGTTCGTGGCAACCCTAGTACAAAGTCCATAGATAAATCAACCCAAAAATGGTTAGGTATGGGTAGAGGGGTATACAAGCCACGAGGTAAAACTCTAGATTTAGCTTGTTTGCATGTTATGCATTTTGCACATATCCTCTCAACATCTCGTTTCATTCGTGGCCAAAAAAAATGTTCATTTAGGACATCTAGGGTTTTCCTAACTACAAAATGACCCATTAGACCACCCTCATGAGCTTCTCTTACAACCAACTCCCTCAAAGAACTCATAGGCATGCATAAACAATTTTCCCTAAATAAGAAACCCTTATGCCTATAAAACGTCTCAAAGGCTGACACCTCACATGCTCTATATACATTAGCAAAGTTAGGATCATTCACATATAAATCCTTAATGTGTTCAAATCTTAATAAGTTTGCAGTAAGTGTAGAGATAAGGGCATACCTGCGAGATAACGCGTTAGCTACCACATTTTCCTTACCTTTTTTATATTGGATGATGTAGGGAAAGGTCTCAATAAATTCAACCCACTTGGCATGTCTTTTGTTCAACTTTCTTTGTCCCTTCAAGTGCAATGCATACATCTCTTTATCATAAGTAGGATAATTAAGGCTTGCTCCACTTAGCTTTTCACTAAAGTAAGCAATTGGGCGCCTTTCCTGCATCAAAACTGCTCCAATGCCAATACCTGAGGCATCACACTCAATCTCAAAAGCTTTTGCAAAGTTAGGTAAAGCAAGTAAAGGTGCAGAACTTAATTTTTCCTTGATGCAATTAAAAGCCTTGTCTTGGTCACTACCCCACCTAAAACTCATGTTCTTTTTGATAAGCTCAGTGAGTGGTGCGGCAATGGTGCTAAAGTCTTTAACAAAGCGTCTATAGAAACTAGCTAGACCATGAAAGCTACGTATGTCACTAGTTGACTTAGGTGTAGGCCAATCACGAATTGCCTTAACTTTTTCCTCGTCAACCACAATACCTTTAGCACTGACAACATAGCCAAGAAATGTGATCTGATCAGTACAAAAGGAACATTTATGTAAGTTAGCATACAATTTCTCAAAACGTAAAAGATCAAGATGATCTTCTAGGGTTTTACTATAGACCAAGATATCATCAAAATACACCACTACAAATTTACTAATGAATGCATGTAAAACATGATTCATTAGTCGCATAAAAGTGCTTGGTGTATTAGTGAGACCAAATGGCATAACTAGCCACTCATACAACCCATACTTAGTTTTGAAAGCTGTTTTCCACTTATCTCCCTCTTTCATCCTAATATGATGATTTCCACTTTTCAAATCAATCTTAGAAAAAACACATGACCCATGCAATTCATCTAACATGTCATCTAATCTAGGTATGGGGTGACGATACTTTACAGTGATTTTGTTGATTGCTCGACAATCAACACACATCCTCCAAGTCCCATCTTTTTTTGGTACAAGTAGGACAGGCACAACACATGGACTCATGCTTTCCCTCACATATCCTTTGGACATAACCTCCTCAACCTGCCTTCGAAGCTCCTTTGTCTCCTCAGAATTACTCTTATATGCTGGCCGGTTAGGGATGGATGCATCTGCGATGAAATCAATTTGATGCTCAATTCCTCTATTAGGTGGCAATCCACTTGGGATATCGTCAGGGAATACATCTTCAAATTCCTGCAATAATGCAACAACAACACTAGGCAAAGATGAGTCAAACTTGTTAGTGTTAAAATAAGCCTCCTTGTACAAAAGTATAATCATAGGTTGTTTGGCATAGAATGCTCTTTTGACATCACTTCCTTTTGCATAGAGATTTTCTTTTTTCTTCTCTTTTTCTTGTGTCCTCACATTTTCTTCTCTTTCTTCTCTTTTATCAATCTCTCTTTTCTGTTCACTCTCATTTTTAATCCTTAATTGATCCTCATATGCTTGTTGAGGTGATAATGGTACAAGAATGACAGGTTTTTCGTTCATTACAAAGGAATATCAATTCTTGAAGCCATCATGCATAACTCGCCTATCAAATTGCCATGGTCTTCCTAATAGAATATGTCCCACATGCATGGGTACAACATCACATCAAACATCATCACGGTACCTTCCGATAGAAAATGATACAAGCACTTACTGATTTACCTTCACTTCACCACTCTCATTCAACCACCGTAGTTTATATGGTCTAGGATGCTTCATAGTAGGTAAATCCAGCTTCTCAACCATAGTTGTGCTAGCAACATTAGTGCAACTCCCACCATCAATAATCATATTACATACCTTATCTTTGATGAGACACCTTGTCTAAAAGATGTTATCTCGTTGCACCTCATTTTCTTCTTTTACTTGTACATTCAATGGTTGCCTCATAACGGGAGCTACTCCGTTAACTGGATACTCCTCTCCATCACATTCACCCTCTGACGGTGGCACAGAATCATCGTCTGATTCACTTTCAGTTTCAACATCACCGTTACTTCTCAAGATCATTGCATGCTTATTTGGACATTGAGATGCAATGTGACCCCTGCCCAAACACTTAAAACATTTAATATCTCTATTTCTACTCGGTTGGGGTTTGAATTTACCTGTCTCCTTGCTAGAACCCACATTCTTGTGCTTGGGTAGCTCGGCTTTGGACTTGTAATTGGCCATCTCGTCCCTTTTACTCCAGTTTGGCTTCCACGATGAGGTAGAACCAGAATTCTGCCCAACCCGTGTGGAACCCTTTCGTTTAAGTTGCCTTTCAACTTTTATGGCCATGTGCACCATGTCTTCCAATTCCACATAGTGCTGCAATTCAACCACATTTGCTATGTCCCTATTTAGCCCTTGCAGAAATCGAGCCATGGTTGCCTCTCTATCTTCTTCTACGTTGGCCCTAATCATGGTAATCTCTATCTCCTTGTGGTAGTCCTCCACACTTTTGGTGCCCTAAGTGAACCCTTGTAACCTTTGGTACAACTCCCTGTAATAGTGATCAGGGACAAACCTCCTCCTCATGATAGCCTTCATCTCCTCCCATGTATCAATTGGTCGCTCATGATTCCTTCTCCTAGTCAAAACAAGTTGATCCCACCAAATAATAGCATAATCAGTAAATTCAACGGCAGCAAGCTTTACCTTTTTCTCCTCGGAATAGTTGTGGCAATCAAAAACCAATTCAACCTTCTTTTCCCATTCTAGGTATGCATCAGGATCATTCTTACCTTGGAATGAAGGAATTGTCATTTTAATACTACCCAAATTATGATCGTAGGTGCCTTGCCTCCCAAATTCTCTTCGATCCCTTCTATTGTTACCAGTTCTAACCATCGTAGTTTGATCATCAACTTCATCATCTTCTACATCATCTTCATGGTCATAGGCACATGTCAACTGCCTTCTTGCTTTGGGAGCCTCATATTCCCTATGTTTCCTTTGCAACTCTGCTATTGTAATAGCTTGCTCCTCCATCCTCTCCCTCATATCATCAAATATGGTATTCATGCGCTCAAATTGTTGTTGCATAGCTTTGATCATGAAGGACACATCACCAGCTCCCTCTTGAGCTACACCTTTGTCTTTGGATGTCATAGTCTTACTTCTGTACAAACAAATGGGATACCTCACAAAACACTCCCTTACGTGTTTCACTCAAAAGATTATGTCATACTCCCTCGTGTTTACACTCT
>CM075441.1:7385028-7413028 GCA_037832385.1 Rhizophora apiculata | reverse complement strand
TTGGGGATAATGCATATAAGATTGACTTGCCAATTGAATATGAAGATTCTAACAATTTCAATGTTGTCAAACTTATTCCATTTCATGAAGATTATGATGACTTAGGGGCAAGTCCGTTTCAATTGATGGAGCATCATGCAAGAGCATCTCATAAGAATAACCAAGAATTAATCCAATAATTGGGCCAAGCACAAAAAATGCTCATTATGCTCTTAGAAGAGTATATTGCATGTCAAACTTGTTCCAACTATTGGATCTTCAGCCCAAGCCCAATGGCAACCACAAATAGCCATTTAAAAGCTTTAGATGTCTAGATTCAAATGAAATTAGAACATCAAGAGTCAAGTTCCTTTATTAGTCATTAGGATAGTCAAAGGTTAGGATATTAAAGCATTTTCCTATGCTTGGAGGGATGCTCCAAAGCCTTTTATTTATAGTCTTCTCTAGTATTTAGAAAGATAGACTTTCAGTGAATAATTAAACTCTAACCTAAAGGAATTTGAAGTGTTTTTTCCTATGTTATGTATCTCTATGGTGGATTCCATTAAGTGGTGACTTAACCCTAGCATTTTTGTATCTCTTGAGTGGTGAGTGTCATCAGCCCTATATCTTTAAGGTGGTGGAGTTTCTCCCATATCTTTGGAGTGAAGGTTATTGTTGGATCCTTTTCCCATATCACCAAGAATGATAAAATGCAACATAAAAGGCAAAAGAAAAATGGATAATGTCATTTCTATTAGAAGAAAGGACATTATAAATTTGGTTGTTATCTTTTCAAATAGTAAAAGGAAAAGTAGGTATCTTCTAGAGTGACAAATGAAAAAGAGGTTGCTATGATCATAGAGATCAAATTGGTAGAAGATGCCATTGCTTGGTGGATTAATTCAGGGTTCCTCAACATGTTTGCAATAACAAAAAATCTATTCACAGGATTGAAACCAATAACTCATGGTACTATTGTGTACATATGGAATTCTAATGTAGTTCTTGTTATGAGAAGTAGAATTGCAATTCACTTCCAGGAGAGTTTTTATTTTTACTAATGTATTTTATGTCCCAAAAGTTGGAAAAAAATTTGGTTTTTAGTAGACTTTTGAGCAAATCAAAGTTTAAACTTATATTTAAGGCTAATAACTTTGTTGTCTTAAAAAGAGGTGTGTTTATGGGAAAAGGTTACCTTTGTGATAAGATGTTCAAACTCAATCTTGTTGCTAATAATAATATTAATATTTCTACTTACACTATTGAACTTTCTTCTGTATGACATAATAAATTAGGACACATAAATTTTAAAAAATTATATGATATAGTTAAAAAAAAATTATTGCCACATTTGGATACTTCCAAAGATAAATGCATAACTTGTATGTTAACAAAAATAACTAGAAGTGCATTTGCAAGCATTCAACGATCTTTAAGTATATTAGAATTAATTCATTGTGATGTGTCTATTTTACATAACACACCAACACTAGGAGGAAAGAGATATTTTGTGACATTCATTAATGATTACTTTAGATTTTGCCATGTTTACTTGCTACATACTAAACATTAAGTTCTTAAAAGATTCAAAATTTGTAAATTTAGAGTTGAATTGTAATGTGAATATGTTATTAAATGCTTATGATTTGATTAAGGAGGGAATATTATGACACTATATTCTTTGAGTCCACGAGAATCATTTATCAAACTACTCTTTACATACCATGACAAAATGTTGTTGTTGAACATGAAAATTAAACGTTGATGGAAATGATCATTGCCATCCCTTGTTACGAGATTAAAAGATTTCCTTTTAACCAACATCAACCATCCCTTTATCTGAAAAATAAGCCACCAAGGAGTTTTAATCTCGTAATGTTGTCACTAATCATAAACTAATAAATATCTCATACTTGACTCAAAAACACCTAATAGTCAAACTCATCTCAAAGCTGACTGAAATGTACATCGGGTTTTCCAATGCTATCAATGGTCTTATAAATTAACCAATTTACTCATGAAAAAATGAAAATCAATCATACATACCTATAGGTCAATTCTGACAAGCCACTCACTTATACTTAGGGGTTTCTATTTATTTTAGAAACAATTACAAGGCCAATTACTCCTTAGTTAATCCAATTTCCAAAAGTGACTTTCTCTTTATTAAATATTAATCACACAATAGCATAAATATATGCATATTATATATAATATAATCACTCACTAATTACGAAGACCAAATCATGAATTTGATTTTCAACATTGATTGCGTAGTCTTAAACGAACATGAATCAATGTATAATACAAGATCAACATCAGTAATAAAAAATAAGAATTAAATAAACTACAATGAAATTGCAAATTATTCCTTGAAATCTATCACAATAAATGGACAACATCCCTAAACATGCCAGGGCTTGATTTGTTCATTGCCGGGGTCAAATGAGCAAAAAGGAGTCTAAAAAACACACTTCTCGACATAAACATGAAACTACCTTCACCATTGGCTGGTCATTGACTATTACCAAAATATTGGAAGAATACCATTGATCTTGAAAAGCCCCAATCTATCCACTTTCATTGGTTATAAGTTTCTCAATTACTACCCTGCAAAGATAATCTATTTGACATTCATTTCAATTACTAGTTATGTCCACATGTAACTACAATTTCCTTGTAAATGAAGCCAAACACCTCAAAAAATTTCCTATTAATATGCATACTGTATAGTTTACTCAGCACAACCATTCACAAATTGTCATTTATGTAAATGCTCAAAATCTTACATCTAAGCAACACTTCGAGGAATCTCTAATTAACAACTCTTTATGTACATTAATGCTCCTTGCATGAATCATATTATCAACCAAGATTAACACAAATAAGGTTACTAATTTGTGGTTCCCTCTCAACAATTTTCTATGGCAACACTCATAAATCCCATTAATGAACTTATACTATAGGATCTATTAATGGATCTCAATCTTAGGTCTCCTTCTTTCAAGGAGTTAAGAGTATTTAATAGACTCCTAATATGATGGTTTAATATTAATTTCCTACATTTTGTACATTTTATACATGAATTATTCAATATTTCCCTAATAGTCTAATGGCCAAACTATCTACTTGAAGGGTACAATTGATCTAAATACTCCTCACTCTCTACTTGACAATGTTCACTACTAAGCATAGCTATCCAACTCACCTAGAGTCCCTATTGACATAAAGCATAATCATACTTATCACATTTGATTACAATAGCTCACGTGCTTCTAGTTTTCTAGATTCACTTATTCAACTCGTTGAGCTTTTAAGTCTCTTCATCCCAAAGAATTGTGGCACAAGTCATGTATTCCATTACTCTAGCCTCATAATTCGTCTCATATGGAATCCATTAACTTCATTTTCACCTACCATTAGTGCCTCAATCTTGGGCAACTATAGCATGCATCATTATTAACAAAAGTTAATAACATTGTTCAAGAACCCTTAAACTCATACATCACATATTTGGATCTCTATGCATTTAATATTATTTTCATAAACTATAGTTATAATTCTACATCTGAGATTTCAAACTAGTTTGATATTGTGATTTATGAGATTACTAATTTTGCACTTTTAATCATAATACTCAAGTTCAACTCTGGCTTTAATATCTGTTAAAAATTAATAAGCTTCAATACTTAACTAATCTTCTTCACCATGACTTCTTTGACTTGATATCTCTTTCTAGTTGCCTTACAACACTATTTACAATTAAAATTTTCCAAATTCCATTATGGAACTTATGTCTGACTAGGGCTATACATTTTCTCTTACCTTATAATCTCACCAAGACATCCTACACAAGGATCTTGAATGTTTCTTCATTTAATTTTTGTAACTTCTTGTTCATAATACATCATTTATATTTTTAACTATGATTCCTTCACTTATTTTCTATCTTTATATATTGTACAAAAAAACTAAAATGATATTTACTTTACTCATATATGTCTCACTTTGGTTCATTCTTTTCAACTCTTTAACTATCTCACAAGTCATTCGGTCTATCAATTACTTTGGAGCTCCTTGTATATTTATTTGTTCATGACAACTTCTAACAATGTACACTATTGTCTCCTAAATCCTTGAGTCTTCATTACATCATTTCCTCTGAATATGCAACTCTTCCACTCCATTCAATTCAAATGTGATTCTTTATTCCTTACATTAGAGGTAATTCTATAAGGCTTGATAACCTATAACAATTTTAATTCCTCCATCATTCTATTTGGTATTCAACTATTCCTCCCCCTACCCTATTTTTTAACATATAGTTCCTTTCTCTTTTACCTTTGCATTTCCATCTCTTCCCTAAACATTCTACAATTTAAACATTATTTCTAATATATTTTCTCTAACTAATTTCATGCATTAATCATTCATATACTTCTCATAATGTCTCATGACCTTCATAGTTCTATTCAAGCATAATGACTTATGCTTAGAATATAAGACAAACTATTTGACCTAACTTAAAAAACAATATTCATCTATATATCCCAAAATGTTTAACTTCCACTTATATTCCTATCCATCAAATTTCACTATGCATCCATTTTCATTGACTATTTCATACTTTGTCAATCATAATTTCTTCTCACATGCATAAACAAGCATGCTCTACATTCCCACTTCACCTACACTTATGCCACCATCAAATTCAACACTAAGTCTTTCATAACATATGGTTAAGTCATATCTTGAAAGCCTAATTCATAATCATTTGATTACCAATATTGTGTTCATGTGAGCTCAAAAACTCTTTTGTAAATATGCTTGCAAAAATGAGAAATTCCATTAATGAAATAAAGTTTGCATGCCACATAAAATGTCTATTTTATGGTCTTATGCTTCAACATGTAGATTGCTTACCATACACCCCTACACCATTGTAAATAAACTTTATTGTCTCGTACTTTGGCCTTATGCCACCATCACATTAACTCTAACTAACACTTGTTAAATTATTGTCATTTGATAAAAATCTTATGTCTTTTCTAACCTTCATCAATCAAATGTTTCAAATTCAATATGGTGTCTTCTATATGAAACTTGATAAACATATTCTCATAATTTGGATTACATTTTATCTTGACACCAACATTTTTTATGTCAAAGATACCTGCAACTCAGTCATAACCTATTCACATGCACTCTTACTACAATGTAGAATCTCATGTAACCTATATTACAATAAGTCTTCTATCCAACACATCTTCCTTGTGTTTTCTTTCAATCCACCATTGTTGCATAAATGTCCTTGGGTTACTTCTATCTTGTTAACATCACATTCACAAATACAACATTCATTACATGTTTCCTTCTTCCCTCTTTTTTTTTTTTTTCTTTTTCCTTCCACAGTATTTTCCCTAACCAAATAGACATTGTAGAGGTCTTCCTAAAGTTCTTTTGAATTATAAAACTATTTTTAGTAAACTATTTATGTGCAATGTCTACTTATGTCTCTCTACTATCATCATCCTCCAATTGACAAACCATTTTTGATCACTTGTCCCATGCATCCCCTCATCACATCTTAATTACAATTCACAACCTCATATTACTTATAAACTTTTCCCCAAGATATATTATTTAATCACTTGAAATATTACAAGGATATTTTGTACCATTATATACATCTTTCCTCCTAACATTGATTATTTCTAACTTACCAATTTCACTTATCTCCTATCACAAGAAAGCAATCATTGTCATACTACACTTCAAGCCTTTTAATTATATTGCTTCTACTTTCACTTCATTCCTTACCTTACTCAAAATTCTTTCACTAGTAAACCTTAAATAATTTTTGCTAATAAAACTATCTAAACAACTATTGGGTGTTTTTTTTTTTTTTTCAAGCTTCCATGCACAAGCTAATCCACTTATGTCATTAATTAGCATCTAAGCACTTGAATCCTCCTAGCATTAACTCAAATGCATTTTAGACAAACTTCTAGCAAATCTTCTCCAATCACTTCATTTCTAAGCAAAACTTATGTATTATCTCAAGAATATGAAATTACTTTTCACTTCCTCTACTCTTTGAATTCAACCTCACTAAATCCACTCATATGTTTTCTAACATGTCATTTTTCCCACTCTACCTATTCCAAACAATCAAAGGAGAAACATAGTCATCACTTTGTTTTCCCTTTGTAATTTATATTCACTTCATTCCATATCTCATTCTTGCTTCAACTCTTATTCGTAATGTCAATTTAAACTCTAGCATCAGAGTCAATTAACCACTAATTCTACATTACACCATACTCATAGCTTCTTAGATTCATACTATTGATATGCCAAGCACTAGGTAAGGGACTTACCAAGGACAATGTAAGCATACATGAAAACTCAACATTTACTCTATGATATGCCCCCAAGGAAGTACACATAAAATAATATCTCAACACATGCAAATGGGGCCTACTACTAAACATATAATTTGGTCATTAGATACTATTATGTAAGTCATAAATAATGTAGATGACTTGAATTACAAATGTTTAACCTCAATGAAGCACTAAAGTAGAAAATTAGATGCATATGCATTATAGTACTCCTAAGTCCACCTAAGAACTCAAGGATGTCAAGATAGTCACATCAATTTTAAGCTATCTAAAAAATGTTTTTTTAAAAAAAAGAAAGGGAATTAGTATGATGACTTAGGAAGCAATTATAATATGAATTTAAATGAAAGGTTTAATTAGATAAATAGCAAGATAAAAAGTGAGACATTTTACTATACAAAAATATAGTTACTAAAAATAAATATAATCATAGGAAAATAAATACAATCATTGAAAACATAATTAGGTACCACCCTTATATGTACATACATATGTAATATCAAAAACTTAGGACACAAAGAGAGATAAGTAAAGAGAACAAACACTTTTATCTAACCATATCCATGTATATAATATATATACATATTTATCTTTGTGGTTTGCTAACTATTAACACTTAAATATCCCCCATCACACTTAAGCACATAATAACCAAAGTGCATAATGAATATATGCACATCAACTACCACCAAATTTGATAGCTAATCATCCAATGGTTATGTTTTGATCCAAATATGTCTGCCAAGTTAATATATAATAAAATACATCACATCTAGAGAACTGAGTTTTTGTTATTTTATTTCCAAATAGTTCATGTTAATTATAAAATAATTTCACTTAACCATCATCACACATCCCTACTTTTAAAAAATATGCCACTAAGAGGTTTTAATCTCATATTGTCATCACCAATCATAACCTAATAAATATCTATCATGTATCTAGCTCAAAAAAAAAAAATAAGAGTCAAACTCATCTTATTATAGGCTTTTGGGATGTCTTTATAGAGTTGAGAGAAAGGGAAAGAAACTTTTTTCAATTGTTTTATTTACATTTTCTCTTTGTTTTTTATAGGCCTTTTAGTTGGCCCTTTTGAGCTTCAATCGGCTCACTAGATCTTAGCACCTCACATTTTTTTATAAAGTTTTCTACACATTTGTCCGACTCAAATCTTAATCTCAACCATACATTCTTTCTTTGATCTTAAGTAAATTTTCTACCAAATTTGGATCTAATCGACTCATAAAACTTCTTTTAAGCTTTATGTGGCAATTCCTATCCATTTTATTGAATGTAATCTTCTTATGTTATTTGTTAAAGAGGGGTCAGGTCTAAAGTTGCTAATTGTTTCATTAGTTGTAATTGTATGACATTAGACTTGACACATAAATTTATCTATTTTTGTAGATCATAGATTCTTTGGATCTAGACTTCAATGTCTAAGATCAAATTTTATCAAAATTACTTTATGTCTAACAATTGCTCTTCTAATTTGAAAACATATTTGGAAAGTAATTATGCTAGAATCCAAATGATATTAAGATAATGATTAAAGGAAAAAACAAGTTAATCAAGTTTCCCACAATTATGTGAAAAGCATCAATTTTAAGAGTCATGATATAAAGATATACCCAATTTATCTGGTACAAACAAATATGCTAAAAAAAGGGGGGGGAAGAATAATAAAAAGTTGTCTCTATTGTGTATTAAACCTAGGTAGATTCCATGTCCTTGATGTAGTGTAATCGCTAGGCCTATTGGTAATTACAAATAATTGAATTTTTAATAAATCAATTGTGTAGTAAACCCCACCCCCTAGATAAAAAGGCTTTGAACCCATGATTCTTTCATTGTAAAAAAGGTGTGGCTTCCATTAGGCTAATGGATGCCTATCATGCAAAAGTGTTAACTCTAATAAGTTTCTAGCTCATGCACTTTCTAATATAAGATTAATCATTCACCACTTAACCATGTGCATTTTCTTTGTGATTATAATATTCAAAATAATATATACTAAATGACCTATTTATACACCTTGATTAATTAATAGACCAAAATTAAGCTAAAGTTGACAAAAGACTTGATGAACAACACATTAACACAATGCCAAATCTTAAGTTTAATGAGTCAAAATACATCATTAGTTTCATTAAAGTACTATACTTGGTTTCTTCCATCATATTGTTTTACAATGCTTGGTAACCTCAAATGTAAAAAGAAGCATAAGTTTCAAAAAATCTTAATAAACTAAACAAAGTGTTTTATGGACTTGGCACTTTAAGTTTGCCCAAATGAATATGGAATGTGTGTTATTTTGATAAATTAATGGGCTTGGCTTTATAATATCATGAAAGGGATATGGAGACAATTCATTACAATTTGTTACTTAAACTAATGAGAAGTTAGTTGTTTGTAAATTCATTTATGTGAACTATTTCTACAACTTACCAATAAGAATGTATAGTTTTATATAGTTTTCTCTGTGTATGTGTTACATAAGGGTATATGCAGATTGATTTGGGTTGGTTCTACAGATATATTCAAATCAAACCATTTGTAGCTGTTTCAAAACTTTAAAACTGCAATTAAACTACGTAAAATTGAAACAAATCAAATCGTCATTAGCGGTTATGGATTGGTTTGGTCAATTTGGTAGTTTGAATAATATTTATGGGAACAAATAAATTTTCAAGAATTCAGATAGCCTAGAAAAAATTACATAAATAACATGAATAACAATTTATTTTAAGTAAACCATTGGAAAAAAATTAATTACATTAAAATAAAAGTGTAAATGGATTGAAGATTTAGATTAACAGGACATAGTTATGCTTTTTTGAGTGGTTCATATCTCTGTTGATTATAATTTGTGTTTTATTAGTATTAGGTGGTCAATTCAATTTTGGTAATTTTTAGATTTTCAAAACTACAACCAAACCATTAAATATGATTGTCAAAAAAAGAAAACATATATAACTTGAATAACATCCTATTTTAAGTAAAACATTAGAGAAAATTAACTACATTAAAATACAAGTGTAAATGGATTGAAGTTTTAAATTTAGAGAAGATAGTAGAGCTTTTTTAAGTAGTTCACATCTCGATTAAATATAAGTCAAGTTCTATTAGTATTAGGTGGTTAGTTCAATTTGACTTGTTTTGAAAGCATTAAATATAATTTGCTTAAATTACAAATTATAACCAATTCATTTTTAGTGGTTTCAATGATTTGGGTCTAATTTTGCTCAAGTTGGTTAGATTGGATAGGTCAGGTAGTTTCCTATACACCCTTAATGTTATGTATGCTCACATAATATAAAGTAAAATTTTTTTCTTCTAGATATTTAAAGTGATCTTATGTTTATAGTTTTAATGCAAAAAAATTAATGGACAATTTTGAAGAAACATGAACTTTCAAAGAGATTGATTTTAGCAATGTAAATTGTGATCAATTAAGGTTTATTTCATCCTATGAAGTCTAATTTTAGTTTAAGGCTAGTGGCATTTGGTGCATAACTTGAACTGATTCTTCATTTTCCAAATATCCCAATTTTTTTGAGTGAAAAGATATTTAATGTATAATCTTTGAGATCTTTGTAATTATTCTTTTAGATCCTCTATTATAGTTATTAGTTCATGTAATTTTACTTGGATATTAGCTAATGAAGAATGTTTGCCAATTTGCATACAAATACATCTATTGTAGTAGACAAATTGTTAAGATCTATATTAGCCAAAAAGAAAAGGAAAATCACACAACACTTAGCTTTAAGTCTTTATTATACTTTGCTAAAAAGAGATGGTCTTTATAATGTATATAGTAATCATGGTAAAGGCATTTAACCAATAGTTTCAAGAACTCAGATTTATGTTGAGGCATTTCTTCTATTTATTTAAAAATAACTAGCAATCTTAGTTTGAAAAATAGAGCTCAAGTTTTAATTGTAATAAAATTTCAATAAATCTTAATGTTTTTTATGCATATAATAATATTATGTGTCATCTATATACTATATCTAATAAATATCATGATGGTGATCAACATGCACATGATCTCTAATAGTTAAAATTAAAAAAAATTAGTTAAGATTAATTTTAGTTTTTTCTGGTCTAATTATGTGAAGGAAAACTAATGAAATTTAGATTAGGGTTCTTTAGAGCCACCTTTTTAGCTCTCTCCTTTGCATCACTTCCTCCAACTCCTCCCTCCTTTTAACTGAGCCCTTTTTGGCTCTACCTTCAATCCAATACAACATTTACAATTTGGTCTCTAAGGATTTTGACTCACTCTTCATTGTTAACCTAATTAGGCTAGTCCATTTGTACAAGGCTAGTAGAAGGCCATATAGGCTAGTGTCAAAGGCATAGTGCATGCTGGCATCAAATGTGCAATATAGCCTAGTGGTGGACTGCAATTTTTTGTTCACCCATGTAGTGCTGGCGTTCTAGAACTTTGCATTGAATTGTGGGGTCAAAATGATTGATTTGGTAGACAAAGCTTTAACTAAATACGTTAAGGAGTTACTTTCTTATCACTTTATGAATGTTATAGATAAGAGCTTCATTAAGGATGATATTTAAGTGAAGCTTTGCTTTCTTTCTCTTGATATCATCGATGATGTGAAGATTGCTAGGTGTTATTGATGTGAAGCCTAGAAGACATGGATTAAGGACCAAACACACAAAGAATCAAACAAGAACCAAAGAAAGCTAAATCAAATTTTAATCATGCAAGACCTAGGCTCTATGTTCAAAGGAACACAAACCTAAGGTATAAAGAAAGATATGGATGCCACACTTTAGAAAAAGAAGGAATTTGGGAGTGATAACTCAAGTTGAATGCCACAAGAAGAGTTGGTTCTTGATAAATTCTTTAGTTCTTAAAAGAACCAAAGGAGAAAGTTCTCACTTTTATTTTTACTAATGTTCTATTTTTTTCCTTTAACAATGAAATCAAGTTTATTTATAAACTAAATTAACTACCTTAACCTTAGAGATAATGACAAACTTACTAAATAAGCTAACTACAATCTACTCCTATTTGATTTAGGAATTATTATCCTATTTTCTAACAAACTCCTATTTGACATGGAATCATATGAGTCTTTAACTTCAAAGTAATTAATGATTTATCTCCTAGAAAAGAAAGCTAATCAAGAGTAATAACCCCTTTATTCAATTGAATTCAAAGGATTCAAATTATCCAGAAAGGGAGTCTATTAACCAGTAATTAAGAATTAGCCTCATGTTCCAAGCAATGAATGCTTCTATCATTGTAAAGAAAACTAATCAAGAGCAATAGTTTCTTCATTTGATAGACTCGAATGGATTCAGACTTCTCGAGACAAAATTAGGTGCATCTCACAATGGAATTAGTGATTGGTGTAGACCTTTCAGTTAATTTCATGAATCCTTTGTGAATGAGTCCTTAGAACAAAAGGAGAAGCCTTAATAACAAATATTGAAGTGACTATCCTATGTTTAAGGCAAAGAATCATTCCATCCATAAAGGAAAAGCTAATTAAGATGAATCACTCTCTTTTTGATGGAATTCAAACAATTTAAACTACCCAAGATGTAAAAAACAAAATAATGTTTAGTGTAGATATGGATATTGATTAGATGCTCATTTTGTGTGAATGATTCCTTGCATTAAAAAGTGAAGCCTTATTATGAAAGAATTGGGTGACAGTGTCATGTTTTTAGTAATGAGTGAACTTTTCTAGTAAAGAAAGTCAACCAAGAGCAATAGTTTCTTTACTCAATGGACTTCAATTGATTTGAGCTACCTTGAGGAGAAGTGCTATTTTGTAGTATCCAAGTGATGTCTCATGTTTCAAGCAACAAACAATTCTCTCATAGTAAAGAAAGTAAATCACGAGTAGGATCTTCTTGATTAAATAGTCTTTATTTGATTCAAACTACTCAAGACATAATGTCATGCATCTCATATTGAAAATAATGATTGGTGTAAACATTTAAGTTGATTTCATGATTCCTTTGTGTGAATGACTCTTTGGAATGAAAGAGAAGTCTTGTTGGGTGTTAGCCTCATGTTTTAGGCAATGAACCATTATATCCACATAAGAAAAGCCAATTAAGATGTGGAGTGATATTTGAAACTCCAATAACAGAAAGCTTGGCCTTGGTAACAAAAGTTAGAAACCTAAAGTTGATGACATCTAATCAACAACTTGGCAAAGAAAATAGTCAATCATATCAATCTAGTGCTACTAATAAGGACTCTTTATGGTGCACAAATTGCAAAAAGTCTCAACATACAAGAGAAAAATGTTGGAAGCTTTATGGCAAGACAAAAAAGTAGCAAAATAATTGGAATTGGCCCATGAAGGGTAGCAATCTAGGTTAAGTCAAAGTTCAAACTTCAATGGTTGTATTGAAGTCCAATGAGAAATATTACAAATGAAGATAGAAATTTGAAATATTTTTAATAATATCTTTTCTGTTCATAGCTCCTCAAAAACTATTTTTAAGGTACAATGTGCACTCAAACCTTGTGTATGATCCTAGAATTACTCATATTTGCCTTTGCCTGACCTGGGTTCCCAATTGCATAAACCATTCTAGGCAACTTTAGTTTTTCATCAATTACATAGGTCTCATCCTCTAGCGAGAAATCTTGAAGTTAACTTTAGAACATAATTGATGAGCTTGATATCACATGCATCTTACAAGGAACACATCTAAATTAAATATATTCCATTTTACATTTGACATATTGACTGCCACTATTAATCATCGAAGGATTAATGATGTTAAAAACACAAAAAATTAGAAATTATTAATTGTTCCATTGAATGTCAATAATCAATTACTAAAAACTTTTAAATAGGGAAAAGCTATGCAAGCTACAAAAAACCTGCATTTATTATAAACATGGGGTCTGCTTACTGTCTATATCAAATGATTTCTGACCCTATCTACAGTGATAAAAAGTAGAAACTAGAAAAGATTATCAATAGTTGACCATGCCTCTTTAAATGGTCAGAAGAACATCTGTTCCATTTTTTAGGCAATGTTGTAATATTAATTAGGATGCTTGCTTAATACAAAGTTTTACATGTTCATCTAAACATTCTTTGCCCTAATGTGAGACTATAATTTAAGATACCTCTATAATGTGAAATCTAATTGCTGTCGTAGATACATTGAGTATAGTTGGAATGCTAGATCAATAACAGGTTAGGGGAAAAGGAATTTACATTGGTAAATTTGCATATTCTTAGCCTCCCAAATCGCCCAAGCAACCATATGGACCAAGTCTAGATGTTGATTTTCTAACACATCAGCATGGTAATGTAACCATGAACCAAATGTGACCTGACTACTGTCATGAACATAAAGGCCTAAAGGGCAAAGAAATGAACATTCCACCACAAGGAACAATTGATTAAAGAATGAGTGACTATTTTATTCTTTTCCCCACATATATCACACAATTCATCTATGAGCATCTTAAGTTGAAGCAAAGCACTTTCAGTTGGGAGGTACCCATTAATAGCCTTCCAAATAAAATGTTTTGCTTTGTTTGGAACTCCTAAATGCCAAAAGCATTTAAACCAGCCATGCACCTCTTGATCCCACGAACTAGAGGGCCCTATCTTCACAAGCATTGGAGAGAGCGAAGATGCATGTTGTCTTAACTATAAACTTGGAATTATGACTAAAATGCCACACAAAGTAATCATTGGGGGCCTAAAAGCTTAAAGGGATATAGAGGGCTTGTTCAGCCTCACACTCCATAAAAGAAAACTGCATCATGACCCTATTGAAGCCATTGTATTAGTATCAATTAGATCTGGTACAAAGATAAAAGTTCTAGGCGTAGGTAGAGATAATATCTAAAAATTGTTCTAATATAGGAGCAAGGATCCTCCTAAACGCACATTTATTGCCCATTGTCTATTTTCCAATGCTTATCCTTTTGGAGGGGCAGACGAGCTTAAAAGATACTACACCATGTGTAGCTTAGGTGAAGATCCACATAGGCATCTAAAGGAATTCTATGTAGTCTGTTCAGTCTGCTCAAGCATGGAATCTGCTAGGATATCTGAAGAACAATTGAAGTTAAGGGCTTTCCCATTCTGCTTGATAGATCTAGCAAATGATTGGCTCTACTACTTACCTTTGGGATGCATCACCACATGGAATGAGATGAAGAGGCTATTCCTAGAAAGTACTCTTTGGCTTCTAGTGAAGCTGCCATTTGAAAGGAGACATGTGGCATTTGGCAATACAATAGAGAGTACCTCTATGAAAATTGGGAGCATTTCAAGAAACTGTGCATGAGTTACCCTCATCATCAAATTAATGATCAACTCTTAATCCTATACTTTTATTAAGGACTTCTTCCCACAGATAGAAGTATGATTGACATGGCCAATGAAGGAGCATTGGTGGATAAAACCCTGAACACTATGAGCAATTTGATAGCAAACATGGTTACGAATTCCCAGCAATTTAGCACAAGGCATGATCCACCATCTAAGAAAATCAACGAGGTAAGTACATGTTCCCCTGAACAACAAATTGCTAATTTGGCTTCTCTTATGCATGAAGTAGTTGTAAGAAATATGCAACAACTATGGGCATTTGGCATTTGCTTGAATTAAGGACATCTAACTAATATGTGTTCAACACTTTAAGATAATCCAATGGAACAAACCAATGCCATGGGAGGACTCTAAGGGTAACCACAAAGTAAATATGATCCTTTCTCCAACACCACTCTTTCAAGCTAGATAAATATATACCCCAAAACTTAGGCATGTCTCTTGATGAAATTGTTAAGACTGTTGCTAATAACACCAAACAATACCAATAGGAAACAAGAGCAACCATTCAAAACTTGGAGAATCAAATGAGTTAACTTACTATGATGATGAGTAGATTAGAGGCACAAGAATCAAGCAAGCTACCCTTTTAAATCAAAGTAAATCCAAAAGAGAATGCAAGTGTTATAGTCTTAATGAAAGAAAAAGAATTGGATACACCAATAAAGACACCTCCCAAGACAAAAGAAGAGGCCATGGAAGAAAAGCCCATGCCCATCAAAAATAAACCCATGAAAGCCCAAGCTTTGGCACCTAAGGTAAACCCTTAACTTCCTATTTCTTCCAACGTTACATTTCCTCCTTTTCCAAGCACATTTGCAAAAGTTAAAAAAGAGGAGTAAGAATAGGAGAATTTGGAGATGTTTCAAATGGTGGAAGTAAACATACCCCAACTTGATGCAATCAAACAAGTGGCTTAATATTCAAAGTTTCTCTAGGAATTATACACCTCCAAGAGAAAGCTCAAAGGTGACAAAAATGTAAGTGTGGGGAAGAATGTCTTGGTTGTTCTTCAAAGAAAACTTTCTTCTAAGTGCAAAGACCCCAATACATTCACTATTCCTTACATAATAAGAAAAATTATATTTGAAAGAGCCATGTTAGATTTATAAACATCAATTATTGTTATGCTAAAATCTATTTATACTTCTTTATATCTTGACCCTTTGAAAGAAATTGATGTGATCATACATTTTGCTAATTGATCTAATGCTTATCCTAAGGAGGTTGTTAAGGATGTTCATGCATATGTACAGGTATAATGAGTTAGTCTTCCTAACAAATTTCTATATTCTTGACATAAAGAATGATAGTTTCCCTAAAGATAGATGTTCATGAAATTACACTTGGCACGAAATTTAATGATGAAATTGTTCAATTCAACATCTTTGATTATATTATTTGATTGCTAAGATGCATACTAGAAAATTATACTTTATGACCTAATGCTTATTAAGAATTCAAGTTTGTAATTGGTTGAAAATTTTAAAGCTAAGTAGCAAAGAGAAATTGATAATTATGATCAAGTTTTTGTCTAATTTTTAGGGAGAACATGGTCTAAAATTAAACAAATCAGCTTGCGAATTTGTTGTTCATAATTTGGCTATCTTTCATATCTTAATGCTATTAATAAATTATATCTAAAGAGCTTGTCATAGGTAATTTAATTGATAAGTGATTAATTGAAGAGCTTGACTCAATTAACAACGAATTGAGGAAATATTTAGAATAATAGAGCTTGTAATTATTCTAAGTTGAATATTCAATTAAATAATTGATGATCTTTAGTGTCAATAATCAATGTGTATATTAAATGGTGTAAATATCCTTATTACCATAGGTTTGTTCATCTATTGGTTTTATTTGCAATTAGTTTTTTACTTTAATTTTTATTAGTTTAGTTAAAACCAAATTCCTCTCCCTTTGCTCTCTTATTTGTGTGAACTCAGTACAACTAAGATCATTTGTTAACTAATTAATCAAAACTCAATTTATGTGGATTCAACCTCTACTTACCTTAATTATAAACTTATTAATTGAGTGATTTAGAGTAATTTTGGTGTGTTCAACACACATCACCTTTCATATGGTCTCCTTGAATGTACAAATAATAACTAAATGTTGTTTGTGAGAAAGAAGTTGCATATGCTTTTTACTTTTAGTTGTTTTTACCTTGCAATGGGGCTTATCAATACATATATATATATATATTGAAATGCAACTAAATATAAAAATTATTACAATTTTCTTGAATGATTAAAAATTTTAAAACCAAGTATTGTTATAATTATGCAACTTTTTGAGGATTAATCCTAATCAATGCCAATGCCAAGGGAAAACAAGAAAATATCAAAGGATATACTTATTTTCTGCCTTTTCTAGAGTAATTACAAGAAATTGGCTTTATTTCATTATTAAAATATCAAGTACTTCTACCATTTCTCTTTTTATCTCATGTTTTTACTTTTTCCTATAATTTTTTTTTTTTTTAAGTTTAGCTAGAATAGAAAAAGAGATTCAACATTTAATGAAATTTAAGTACATGTGGAAAAAATAGACCTAACCCAGTAACCCAACTTAACCTACACAAAATTTGGTTAAATCTAATTTTCTTTGACTGAAAAAATTTGTTGACCAGAAACTCAAATGACTTGTATCCAAACAATCTAAAACCAAAATCCAAAGTGACCCAAAAGTTGAATAACATGAAATCTGAATAACTCAAACTTTAGATGACCAAAAACCCAAATATGAGTGACTTGTAACCCATAACAATTGAAGATAATATAAATCAAGCTTTATTTAAAATTTTAATTCCTTTCAGTAACACCTATAGCGGAAAAAAAAAAAAAAAGATTTCATCAACAATTTTTAGCACTTTTGAGATTTTTACCCATCAATTCTTTTTTTAGAATCCATCCTCTACATTTGCTTTATCACCCATTTATACCTTTTTCAGTTAGTTCTTGGTTACCCTTACTATGTGATAATTTATGTATCACCTTGTTATCCCAATTTTGCTAAGTTAGATGCCACATTAGCGAATTCGTGAGGGTGTGACATTAAATTATTTTTTAAAAAATTATGAAAATTAGAAAAAAAATTCTAAAAATAGAAATTAATTTTGAAAATTGTAAACAAATCTTGAAAATTTATATTTTAATTTAATGAGTAGAAAAGATTTACATTAATATGTAAAAGCAAAAAAAATCTAAAAATAGAAATTAATTTTGAAAATTTTTTAAAATCAAAAATTAATTTTAAAAAATCACAATAAAGTATAAATTAATTTTGAAAAATAGAAAAATTAATGTAGCAACCGTGTAAGTATTATAAGAGGAGTAGAGGGTGTCACTAAGTAAGTATTGTGTTGGAGTCAATGATGATGGGGCAAATGCCACAATTTTTCAAAATTAATTTCAATTTGTCATAAATTTTAAAAATTAATTTCCAATTTTCACAATTTTCATTAAAATGGTTGGTATTACTATTGATACTATGATCTCCAAGAAAATTAGGATAACCAAGAAGAAAAAAGGTGAGGATTATGCAATAGAATATGATAGTTGGTTTGGATTATGCTTTATGTATGAGTAATTTGGCAATCCATGAGATTAATTTACTCCTCAATAGTCATACTAGTCATAAGATTTGATGACCCCATTCTCATTCCAAAGCTCTTAACCATGACTCTTACAATGAAATGCATGCATAACAACACATCCAAGTAATTAGGTTGATCCCATAAGGCAAGAAATGAGGAAAGTTGATCCCATACAAGTGCCTTATTCAAAATTACTACCTTAGCTCATTCAAACTGAATAAGTCACGATTTTGGCTAGAGAACTGTGGAAACCACCCTACCTTTACTGGTATGATGCCAATGTTAAATGCGAGTACCATAGTGGGTAGATTGGGCATTCTACAGACAATTACTAGATTCTCAAATGCAAAGTCTAGGAGCTAAGAGAGGGAGGATGGAACAATTTCTCTAAAATAAAAAAAAAAGGTCTAATGTTAGCACTAAACCACTTTTAAATTACAAGGTAGTAAATCAAATTCAAGAATGTCCAAACAATGGCTACCGAAGCTTAAACCTCAATTTCTTTGAGATTGACATAGACACCAACCTAGCAAAACTAGTCTTCTCACTATCAAAAATAAAAAACTGACATTATCAAATATATTTTACTCAATTTTTTAGGTCCATCCTTCTTCAAGCTTTTCTGACCCTCATTAACATAATAAATCAATTCCTTGGGATTACAACCATCATGTGGACTCCAAAGATGGGACATTAGTGCTAGATGCAATGCTTGCAACAACACCTAACATTATAGGATTTAGTGGCATTGCCTGAAGTAAGGGGTGGTACACCTCAAAGTGTGTAGGTTGGTTTCAACAAAACAAAGGGAAAGCCATGTCAATCTTAAATGAGGTTGAAGAGATCCCTCCTCAATATGCTGAAGGAGCATGGTCATCCAATAGGTAGAGTCCTGAGCCTAAGGAAAATGCTATTAATAAGGATGATGGAGTGTTTCTCAAATACATTGAGCAAAGTGAGTACATCATAGTCAAGCAATTTAGTAAAACTCTAGCAAAAATCTTAATCCTTTCTTTACTAATGAATTTCAAATTTTAATGAAAGTCCTTGTTATACATTCTTAATCAAGCATATGTCTCTTTGAACATCCCTTTCTCACATTATCTATAACATCATGAAAAGCAACTGCATCTCATTTTTAGATGAAGAAATTCTAATTAATGGGCATAAACACACCAAAATGTTGCATATTTTGGTCGTTTATTATGGCTACAACATGTCTCGTGCCCTTATCAACAATATATCATCCTTAAATGTCATGCCCAAAGGCACCTTGGAGCAATTTCCAATTGACATCACCATCATAACACCTAGCCATATAATTGTCCAAGTATTTGATGACATAAAACATGAAGTCATAGGGTTATTTGAGCTCCCAATACAAGTTGGGCCATGCACTATCAACATGCTCATCTAGATTATGGACAACAAGACTACTTGCAGTTACCTACTAGGATGTCAATGGATTTATGCAACAAGAGCCATCCCTTCCACCTTGCACCAAAAGGTGAATTTCATAACATGTGACCAGCTGATAAAAATCTGAGTAGAATATAATTTACTTGTCTCTTAAATTCCAAGGATGCCTAATGTTGAGGTAGCTGAAGAAGCATTGGAATGTGCCTTTGATCTTTCAAAATCACAAACATGAATCCCTAGTCAAAGGAGTTATACCTTAAGATGTCACCCTTACCATCCAAAGCATCATTGAATGCAATAAAAGTAATGATGAAAAGTGGCTATAGTCTAGGAAAAGGAATTGAAAACAATCTCCAAGGCATGAATGCTCTTATTTAACCCAGTGGACAACAAGATGGCTTTGGGATCAAATACTGGCCAAGTCAAGACAATGCCACTTAAAAGTACATAGAGGATGAGTTAATTAACCTTGCACTTCCCTTCATTCACCACTTCAATAATGTAGGGTTCATTAATCAAACCCATGACAACTTTGATGCAACAAACAAAGCCATTGCTAAGCTCAATGAACTAACAATCCACATGATCTCTGAAGAAGAGAAAGAAGGGTTACCTTAAATCACATTTATCTAGTCTTATAGCGTAGACACTCTCACAAGTCACAAGCATACTTGGGAGATTCCTTAGTCAATGTAGTCTTTGGCAAAGCAATGTAATCTAAACCCCTACTTCTTAATGTCCATAACATTTAAGGGAAAAAAAGCAACAAAATGGGTAACTTTTTTGTAGCCAATAGTATATGTTGATGTCACTTACACTTATAATACTAGCCATTTCATCATATGAGTATCTATTCTCACATTCATATGACCTATCCTAACAATACATGTTTGTTCCTATAGTTTATCTAACACTAGCCTTTAGATCAAGTCTAAAAATGTCCTTAATGTGCTAACCCAAGTTGACTTAGACAATGAAGAAATCTTAGTAGGTCTCTAACACTTGATCAAATAAGAAGAGAAGTAGTTCGTAGCCAAGAAGGAACTAGTTGAGCTAGTTAACTTGGGCATCATAGAGGAATTATGAGAAGTGAAAATTAGCATCAGACTTCTACTATAAAATAGATAAGGCATGATTCAATTGCTTAAAGATTACATTGATGTGTTCTTCTTGTCATAATAAGACATGTCAAGCCTAAACATTAACATATTAATGCATAAACTCCCTTTAAAGCCAAAGTGCAAACTATTAAGGTGAAAAATTTGGAGAATGAAACCTTACATTCTCCTAAAAATTAAGGAAGTGGTCAAGAAATAGCTAAATGTTGGTTTTCTCCAGTTGATAGCTTACCTAGAATGGGTTGCTAACATCATGAAGGTGCCAAAGAAATATGGTAAGGTTGGCATGGGCATGGACTATAGGATTTGAGTAAAGCAATCCCTAAAGATAACTTCCTTTTTCCACACATTGACATCCTCATGGACAACAATGCTAGCCATTCAATGTTCATTACAATATAAGGTATCTTTTACTTTGGGACATGAATTTTAAGGGAATTTTTTGAGTTGATCCATTAGGTTTTCCAAGTGGAGTTTGAGTACTTTGGGACACAAAGAAAGTTCACCTTAAGATTTTATAAAATTCACTACAAGCCATTATTGAATTTGATAATCATTAGCCTATATAGGTACACTCATGTGTGTATGCTTGCCCAAACAAGCTAATTCAAGATAATTTGCGGAGGGGTTCTACAATAGTAGCCCAAACAAGTTTTCCTCCTTGGGGCTCTTATAAGTGATTTTAGTTGTATATTGTATGAATGCCTCATCAGCTACATTATGCAAACATGGTCTAGTGACATATGATGAAGAATGAGATGTGTATAGGAAGTGATCAAATTGATTATGCCATATTTAACCAAATATTTAGGAAGTTAGTTGTATGCTAGTGGTTTTTGTTTATAACATGCAAATAAGAAGATCATGCCTTGTAATTAACAGTCATTCTAGTTTTCTGTTAACTTCCTTTGTATTTAAGAAAGATGCATTAAATGAAGAAGTAGTACAACATTTTTAGCTTTATATTCTCACTGTTCCTTCTTATGACTACTTTTTTTTTTCTTCGTCTATATAAAACCCATCAATATTGATATCAAACCCAAGCTTCTTGAGGGATTTATGAGTTAAGTGAACCAAAAGTGCAATCAAAAATACTTTATGGAAATACAGCAACACACAACACCCCTAATCAAATGGAGTTAGATTAGATATTTCTAGTTGAACCACTGGTCTTTGATCGTGACAACTATCAAGCCTAGGCTACTAGAATGGTTGTTCATTTGGATGCTTTGGATATGAGGGAAGTAGTGGAGGATGACTATGAAGTTCCCACAGTACCTATTAATTGAAGAGTTGTTGCTTGTACTTTATAGTTTCAAGCATAATATTCACTAGATTCATGAACCTTCAATTAGCAAAGGAGATAAGGTAGTATCTCAAGAAGGAATACCAAGGCAATAAGAGGACAAAAAACATATAGATGCTGAATTTGATTACAGAATTTGAAATGCTAAGAATGAAAGAGTCAAAATCCATCCAATATATTTGTAGTTTTGGTTCACTCAACTTATAGATCCCTTAAGAAAATTTGCTTTGATACCAACATTGTGACAAGTTGCTTGGCATTATGAACAAGGTTAGATTGCTTAGCAATGATTTTTTTTTGTGAGAGAATTGTGTAAAAAAAATTTTGTTACATTACCTAAGAAATATAAAGCTAAAATCACTTCTTTAAAAGAGTCAAAGGAAATGTCAAGCATTTTTAAAGTAGAGTTGGTGAATGCGTTATAGGCATAAGAACCAAGAAGGATGATGAGACAAGAGAATTCTATGGGGGGTGCTTTTTAAGCAAAGACACAAAATTTAAGAGGAAAAGAAAGAAGGAATAATAGGGAGTAGAAAAATAATAAGCCTAGCTACAATGTAGACAACAACTTATGATGCTTCTTCATAAGTTGCTGTTCTTTATTTTAAAGAGACTACAAAGCTTTATGGCACCCAAGGTCACTCACTTCAAATTGTGATTTGTGGTTTATAAGTCATTTTTGGAGGACCCTCTAGAGAAAATTGGGTACTAAATTACAATTTAACACTATTTGTCATCATTAAATTGATGGTCAAATCGAGGTTGTCAATAAAACCTTGGGAAATCTTTTAAGGAGTTCGGTAAAAAAGAAAAAAAAAAATTAGAGAATCTGATTTCCTTTTGCCTCCTACTAAATTTGCTTATAACATTCCTCTAGCTAGACCACTAGATGTAGTCCATTTGTGTATGGCTCTAACCCTAGTAGCCCTTTAGATCTCATTCCTCTTCCAACAAAATGTCAATTTAGTGGTGATGCTGAGAATTGGGCAAAATTCATAAAAAAAATAAAAATGCATGCACAAGTTAGAGACAAGATAGCAAAATAGAATGAGAAGTACCAAACTCAAGTAAACAAGCGTAAAAGGTTTGCTAAGTTTAAAGAAGGAGATTTAACATGGATTCATCTTAGAAAAGGGCATTTTGCACCTAGAAAAATTTCCAAGTTAAAACCTAAAGTTGGTGGCCCATTTAAAGTACTAAAGAATATTGGGGATAATGCATATAAGATTAACTTGCCAATTGAATATGAAGATTCTAACAATTTCAATGTTGTCAAACTTATTCCATTTCATGAAGATTATGATGACTTAGGGGTAAGTCCTTTTCAATTGATGGAGCATCATGCAAGAGCATCTCATAAGAATAACCAAGAATTAATCCAATAATTGGGCCAAGCACAAAAAATGCTCATTATGCTCTTAGAAGAGTATATTGCATGTCAAACTTGTTCCAACTATTGGATCTTCAGCCCAAGCCCAACGGCAACCACGAATAGCCATTTAAAAGCTTTAGATGTCTAGATTCAAATGAAATTAGAACATCAAGAGTCAAGTTCCTTTATTAGTCATTAGGATAGTCAAAGGTTAGGATATTAAAGCATTTTCCTATGCTTGGAGGGATGCTCCAAAGCCTTTTATTTATAGTCTTCTCTAGTATTTAGAAAGATAGACTTTCAGTGAATAATTAAACTCTAACCTAAAGGAATTTGAAGTGTTTTTTTCTATGTTATGTATCTCAATGGTGGATTCCATTAAGTGGTGACTTAACCCTAACATTTTTGTATCTCTTGAGTCGTGAGTGTTATCAGCCCTATATCTTTAAGGTGGTGGAGTTTCTCCCGTATCCTTGGAGTGAAGGTTATTGTTGGATCCTTTTCCCATATCACCAAGAATGATAAAATACAAAATAAAAGGCAAAAGAAAAATGGATAATGTCATTTCTATTAGAAGAAAGGACATTATAAATTTGGTTGTTATCTTTTCAAATAGTAAAAGGAAAAGTAGGTATCTTCTAGAGTGACAAATGAAAAAGTGGTTGCTATGATCATAGAGATCAATTTGGTAGAAGATGTCATTGCTTGGTGGACTAATTCAGGGTTACTCAACATGTTTGCAATAACAAAAAATCTATTCACAGGATTGAAACCAATAACTCATGGTACTATTGTGTACATATGGAATTCTAATGTAGTTCTTGTTATGAGAATTTGAGAAGTAGAATTGCAATTCACTTCCAGGAGAGTTTTTATTCTTACTAATGTATTTTATGTCCCAAAAGTTGGAAAAAAAATTGGTTTTTAGTAGACTTTTGAGCAAATAAAAGTTTAAACTTATATTTAAGGCTAATAACTTTGTTGTCTTAAAAAGAGGTGTATTTATGGAAAAAGGTTACTTTGTGATAAGATGTTTAAACTTAATCTTGTTGCTAATAATAATATTAATATTTCTACTTACACTATTGAACTTTCTTCTGTATGACATAATAAATTAGGACACATAAATTTTAAAAGATTATATAATATAGTTAAATGAAAATTATTGCCACATTTGGATACTTCCAAAGATAAATGCATAACTTGTATGTTAACAAAAATAACTAGAAGTGCATTTGCAAGCATTCAACGATCTTTAAGTATATTAGAATTAATTCATTGTGATGTGTCTATTTTACATAACACACCAACACTAGGAGGAAAGAGATATTTTGTAACATTCATTAATGATTACTTTAGATTTTGCCATGTTTACTTGCTACATACTAAACATGAAGTTCTTAAAAGATTCAAAATTTGTAAATTTAGAGTTGAATTGTAATGTGAATATGTTATTAAATGCTTATGATTTGATTAAGGAGGGAATATTATGACACTATATTCTTTGAGTCCATGAGAATCATTTATCAAACTACTCTTTACATACCGTGACAAAATGTTGTTGTTGAACATGAAAATTAAACGTTGATGGAAATGATCATTGCTATGTTGTCAAATTCTAGCTTAAGCCATGGATTTTGGGGTGAGGCATCACTTATAGCATGCCACATTTTTAACAGAGATCCAAAAGAAAGGAACAAAATAACCCCGAATGCGTTATGGAGTAAAAGGAAGTCAAGCCTTAATTACTAAAAAGTTTAGGATTATAGAGCAATTGTTAGAGTTCTTGAATTTGAATGTAAAAAGTTGGGTGAATGACAAATTAAGTGTATCTCCTTGGGATATACTCACAATAGCAAGGCCTATCAATTCATGGTCATAGACACTAATAACTCTATGTTTATTATCACAATCATAAAATCGAGGGATGTTATTTTTGATAAAAATAGGTTCATCTCTCTTCCTAAAGTTTCAAAACAAAAATAGTTCGTAATAAGGAAAACAATGCATTGGCAAAAGGAAATGAAAATGATGAAGCCATTAAACTCGGTGAGGAGTAACGAAAGCAAAAATTTTCAATTCTAATTTCTTTATGCTCTTAATAGAAGGAATAAGAGAATTAGTGAGTAATCAAATATCATATTGTTTCAATATTTAAGATGATCGCAAGAAAATTAATGAAGCAATTAAATTGCAAGATGTCGTGCTTTGGATGTAAACAATACATGATGACATGGATTCCATTATAGGTAATAAAACCTAAAAATTAGTAGACCTCTCACTTGGTTCAAAGCCAATAGGATGTAAATGAAATTTTAAAAAGAAAATGAAGGTCCATGGAACAATTAACAAGTTTAAAGTGAGGCTAGTTACAAAAGGCTTTGTCCAAAAGCAAGGTGTCAATTATTTTGATACATATTCACTGATAGCTAGAATGGCCACAACTAGGCTACTCAATGCACTTACCTTTATTTATGCAAGTTTGTTTCTTGGAATTCTATAAGAGAATTCATATAAACCTTTGTTATAAATTAGTGAGGGCAAATTTTTCCTTAAGGAGAGTGACATCAAATATACAACTTGAAGCAATCATTTTTCAATTTTTAGTATAGCCCAAATTTTTGTTACTAACATTTAGAAATGCCTCCTCATGCAAGACTTTATGAAAACTACATTGCTTAAAGCATAACAAATAGTCCAATACAATGAGGTTTTAGATTAAGAGTAGTTTTTTTTGGTTTTAGAATTCTTATAAAAACAAAATTTTGCTTAAGGGTTGCAACAAAAAATTTTTTTCACTCCTTTATAATACAAAGAAGATAACACAACCAATTGAGAGTTTTGAAAGAGGAGACAAGGGATTGGATAGAGGACAAAGATCATCTAAACACATGGCTAGAGAATATTTTATCAACTTGTTTTTTGGTCCCCTAGCTTGCTAAATAGAGTTTTTTTTTTTTTTTTTTTTCCATTGCCAACAATATGACTAAGCATGGCAACAAAGCTCAGTGATTTACTAACTAAGGAGGAGGCCCATAGCACTCATAAATCTAAAAGGCTAATAAGGCACTAGGACCAATTAGATTTCAAGCAATTTTATTTGAATGATACTGACATATTGTTGGAATCTCACTAAATAAGCTAGTGAAAATATGCTATACTCTCCTTGTGTTCATACTATCAACGAACCACCTTAAAAATTAAGTCAATTTAGGCCTACTCTTTATGTAATGTATTGTATAAACTTTTTAACTAAAGCCATTGTAGTAAGAAATTTGACCTTTAATAAGGAACTTAACTTGACCTTTGTAGACTAGATTTACTCCTAGGCATTCATCACACGAAAATATTATTGTTGCCTAGGAAATATTGAATTTTATATGGACAAAGAAACATGGAAAATTAGGTTATATGGCATTGAAGTTTAGCACTAAAAAATGTTTAGGATGGGGTGAATCAGTCCTTTATGCATAATATGCTCAAATTGCCATCCTTTTCCTATACTTCCTATCTCATAGAATGGACTGCATGACATCATTCGACATTTGTTGTTTTGTGGAATGATGAATGTATAGAAAAATCAAACCTTAGTGGTAACTTATGACAAGGTGATCCCATGTTCGCCATATTTATTTATTCCTTGTGTTCAACAGACTTTCCCACCTCATGTGTAAGTTTCTAGAGGAAAAGAGATGAAAGGCATTTGAAATTATTGTAGGATAAGACCACCCATTTTTTATCTCATTTTATAGATATATGATTTATTACCATTAGCAGTAACTATGATATCCTCACTAGCAATGTTAACAATGAACATGATCTCATTTTACGTGCTCCATGTTACTTTACCATGTCTAGCCAAAAGGGGGGGGGGGCTTGTGGACGACCATTTGTTCCCCTCTTTCTAATGGCACCACTGTTGGTGGTGGTGGTTTAGGAGAAAACTTTGGAGATGGTCTTCACTTTGATTTTGTTGTGGACTTTTCACTTAGGCTTGGATTGAGTTTTGTAACCAAGGCTTGTAATTCTGCTTGGTCTTTTAGGTTTAGGGCTTTGATGTCAGGTAGGCTTAAAGAAGCAGCTGAAGACTTAGAGGATGAGTCATTAGTGGCTTAGGATTTTGGGTTTGGAACATTTTGAGAGCTTGATAGGCTTGAACTTTGGGCTTTTGAGTTAAACATGTCAACCCATGTTTTGGTTTGGCTTTTATGAGCTTTAGACTTGGTTTTGGCTTTGGCTTAGGGCATTATTACCTATTCCCTATGAAATTTCTCTTGTAAGAAAATTCAGAAAAGAATTTGAAGAGCCTTAAATATATTTGATATCAAAATCAAAAATACTTAAAATTGCTTGCCATTGTGCAAAACTTTGTTTAGATGCAATGTTTTGAACATTCTTTTGCAGAACAGATCTTGTTGCTTAATAATCAATATGCAATAAA
>CM075441.1:7246528-7384528 GCA_037832385.1 Rhizophora apiculata | reverse complement strand
AGTCTAAACTATTCAAAATAGACTGGCAACTTGTAAAATAAATTAAAGCTATCGTAGATAATTGTAACTAAACACAAAGAGATAAAGACTAGGAATCTAATATCACCATACACATCAATTCTATGTCTTCAACAATTATCAATTTAATTTTAGGGTTCATTCTCACTTGGTATGATCATTCCATTGGCATCCAACTATAATCAAATATTCCTAAACATTAAACTACCTTGGTGTCTCTCATTTGATGACTAAAAACTCATTATCCCACAAGAATGATAAGAACCAAAATTCTATCTTAGCATGATGTCTACATCAATATGAATTAATTCATTCAAGAGAGCACACACAACATGTGAATAGGGCATCTTCCTTAGTTGTGTCTTGTATAACCTACTAAGTTCATATTCAATATAGATAATAGATGATATAAACTTAGTATGGAATTAAGCACAATGAATGAAATAAAAATATTGAACTGATTTAGAACTCAAGCACAAGACAAGGAAATCTATGTAGGTTACATCAAATTCCTAGTTATGAATTTAGTTCATAAACATCATGGCAAAACAAACAAGTACCATAAATGGCCAAAAAATTAATTTCAAAAGAACCTTTCCCTTTTACCAATCCAACTTCACGCACTTCATCCTATCCAATTTGCCCCTCTTTTTCTTTTCTTTTCCTTTGCTTTTTGAGCAACAGCTTGCTCCCATTTTATAACAGAATATCACCTCTTATCACGTAATCTTTCTCTCATAATCTTAGCTGCCATCTAGTCCACCAAACACACATCCCCAATTTTTAGCGGCAATTAAAACTTCTGCTACGTTTCTGTTTTAGGTTGTTCTTTCCTAATCTATCCCTTCAATTTTAGCACTTTATTTCATTATATGTGTCCTTTAATCCCTGAAATAGTTGTACAATCATGGCTGCTGATCTTTCGCCATAAATCATGCCCAATGATTTCATTAAAAACACAATTTAAATCTCATAATTCCGTCAAATTCAACTTGCAATGAAAATTCTGCCTTGAAAATGATTGAATTGGATTGTGCTATAAACTCAAAAGTTGTAGATCGATGTCTAAGCTTTCATAGGTTCAAGGGTCACATTAATTTGACATCAACTCCTATATTTTTTAAGGCATTCAAATGGTGATTATAAAAAATTGATTAGGATGTCTTGTAAATTAATTTCCTTTATTTCTTTTCCTTTTTGTCCTCCAATTCATGTCATAATCTTCAAAAGTTACTTCTAAAATCACTTACCTACAAAACACTCACTAAACATATCAAACGATCAATTTAAGAAGCATAAATCATAAAAAAAAAATGTAAATGATGTCACAATTATGACACTATCATTAACTAATGATCTTAATTCTATTGAATTCACGCAGGAATATGGATTTAATTAAGCTAATAAAAATGAAAACAAAAAACTAACTATAAATAAAATTAATAGATGAACACACCTTCGACAATAAGGATATTTATGCCATTGGATTCACAATTGACACTAAAGATCATTAATTCTTTAACTAAATATTTGGTTTAGAATAATTAAAAAAATTCCATTATTCTAAATCTTTCCTTAGTGAGAGGTTTTTCAATTAATCTCTTATCAATAAAACTACCTAGGACAAGCTCTTTAAATATAATATATTGATAGCATTAAGATAAGAAAGATAGCTGAACCTAAACATCAAATTCATGAGCTGATTTGTTTAATTTAGATCATGTTCACCATAGAAGTTAGATAAAGATTGCCTAATTATCAATTTCTATTTGTTACTTAGTGTTAGACTTACATACTTGAATTCTAAATTAGTATTAGATCATAAAGTTTAATTGTCTAGTATGCTCCTAGATCAAACAATATAACAATATAATTATAAATAATAATAATAATAATAGAATAAAATGAGAATTCAAAGTAAAGAATTAGATTAGAAATAAAAATCAATAAGTTTCACAATGCTTCCTCTAATGACTCTAATCCTTATAAATGAAAATAAAACCCTAACCTTGCATATCATAGGCATGTACAAGAAAGAAAGAAAAGATAGGTATGCATATGTATATGCTTTTGGAACTCTAACATATCTATTTATTGCTTTAAGGGAGAATAAAAATAACCTAAAGAAAAGAAGGAACCAACTTAGCTTTTTCAAAGAACAACTTCTAATTAGATTACAATAGCTTTGACCAACCTATAAGTTGGATTGAGGACATTGCTTTATGGCTCAATTCTTCTTGGATATCTATAAATAAGCCTACTTTAGAAAGTTTAGGATGTCCATTTTAATTCTCATGAAGGCTCCAAATTCATCAAACAATGTTTAGAATGTGAAGTTTTCAAAATAACCTCTAGTGGTCAAATATTCTCAAAACTGCATCTTTAACTTCCAAATTGCACAAATCCATTTGGTCTTTTCCTCAAACATAAAATCAACCTAAATAAGTACATATAGGACAAAAATACACTAAAAAGGTTAAATATAATGCACATAAATATTTATCAAAAAATCAATAACCAATATAATCTAAAATGTTCCTATATAAGGAAGTCAGCTACTATAAGAGAGTTTTAAGCTTTTCCTCAAAAATTTCTTCTCTTTGCTTCTCATGCTTTCTTATCTAACACTAACAAATGATATCAAAGCTCCTTTGATCCTATAAAGGTTGTGAGAAAAAGTGTAACTATGTGATAGATCAATAAATTTGAGAGAGAAAACAAAGAGTGAAACTGTAGCAATGAAAAGGTAGATATGGCTTCTTGTAATGTCTCACTTCTTGCACTTCTAATCTTTAATGACATTAATTACCTATTGTGGTTAGTAAAGATGAATGCCTATTTGAGGGCCTTTGACCTTTGGGATATAATGGAAACAAGAGGAGAGCCTCTTACTCTACTTGATTAAGCCTACCCAAGGAGTATTGACTGCCATGTCACAATGAATTGAACGTTTTATGTAGACATGGATGTTAATTACTTGATCAATGTGATGATTCCTCACAAAAAAAGTAAAAGCCATATTGCCAAGAAGTCAAGGGATGGTTTTAAGTTTCAAGTACTAACCAATTCTCACTTGCCAAAGAGTAAGAGCTCCTTCAATCAATGGACTTGAAGGGATTCAAATGACCTAAAGGAGAAGTCCTATTCTCAAGTAATCCAAAGACAACCTTATATTTTAAGCAATAAATGATATTCTCTTCAAAAGAAATGCTAATGAAGAGCAATAACTTCTTTACTGAATGGTCTTGAATGGATTTAAATTACCTGAGACATAACAACATGCATATTGAAATAAAATCAATAATCAATGTAAATAATTAAGTACAAGATTCCTTTATGTGAATGACTCCCTAAAACAAAAGGAGAAGCCTTATTACCTAGAAATGAAGTGTGAGTCGCATCTTTTTGGCAATAAACCATTCTATCCAGTTAAGAAAAACTAGTTAGGAAAAATGACTCCTTTGTTTTATGGAATTCATTGGACTTGGACTACCTAAAGTGTATTGATGTGCATGCTACTATAAAATTAAAATTTTGTGTAGACATGGATGTTAATTGCATGATTATTTTGTGTGAACCATTCCTTGCAACAAAAGGAGAAGAATTATTACCAAGGAATCATGTGACAGTCTCATTTTTCAAACAATAAACAATTTGTGTTGGTTTAAAAAGCTAATCATGAGTAATAGGTCCTATATTTGATGGGCTTCAAAGGATTCAGATTACCCAAATCATAAGTCCAATTATAAAGTAATCAAGAGATAAGCTCATGTTTCAAGTGATGAATGAATCTCTCATTATAAAGAAGGCTAATCAAGAGTAAAAGCTTCCTTATTGGATGGATTTGAATGCATTCAAATTAGCCAAAATAGAATATCATGCATATTAGAATGGAATCACTTATTGGTGAGACATTTAAGTTAATTTCATGATTCCTTAGTAAAAATGACTCCATGGAATGAAAGGAATAGCACTGTTAGCAAGAAATGAAGTGCAAGTCTCATGTTTTAGGTAATGAGCCACAATATCCACATAAGAAAAGTTAATTAGGATGAATAACCCTTTTGTTTGATGAAATTCAAGGGATTTAGACTACCTAAGGTGTATTGACATGCATGTTACAATGTAATTAATATTCAGGTTTGGACATAAAATGTTAATTGCATGCTTATATTGTGTGAATGATTCTTTGTAATTTAAGGAGAAGCCTTATTGGCATGAAATTAAATGATGGTCTTAACTTTGTAATATAAAGTGATCTCTTTCTTGAAAACAAAAAGAAAAAATGCTAATCAAAAGTAGTAGCTACTTTATTTGACAGAATTCAATTGATTTAGACTGCCCAGAAAAGGAGTCTTATTGTCAAGCAATCAAGATATTGTCTTATGTTCCAAGCAATGAATAATTCTATCATTGTAAAAGTACTAAAAAAGAGTAATAGTTTATTTAATGGACTTGAATAGATTTGAACTTCCAAAGACAAAATTAGGTGTATCGCACAACAAAATTAGTGATTGATGTAGACATTTATGTTAATTTCATGAATCCTTGGAACGAATGGTAAAGCCTTATTAGCAAGAATTGAAGTGATGATCTCATATTTTAGGCAATGAACCATTCTATCCACATAAGAAAAACTAATCAAGATGAATGACTCTTTTTTTGATGGAATTCAATTGATACAAACTATCCAAGATGCATTGATGTGCATGTCACAACAAAATTAATGTTCAGTATGGATATAGATATTAATTAGATGCTCATTTTGTATGAATGATTCCTTGCAACAAAAGGATAAGCCTTATTGCCAAAGAATTAGGTTATAATGTCATGTTTTTAGCAATAAACAAATCTTTCTAGTAATGGAAGCCTATCAAGAGCAACAATTCCTTTACTTAAAGAACATCAAGTAATTTGAACTACCTTGAGGAGAACTCCTAATTTTTATTAAGTAAGAGATGTCTTATGTTTCAACTAATGAACAATTCTCTCATAGTAAAGAAATTCAACCAAGAATAATAGCTTCTTTATTAGATGTAGTTCATTGGATTCAAACTATTCAAGACATAATCATTTGCATCTCGTAATGAAGATAGTGATTAGTGTTAGACATTTAAGTAAATTTTATGATTCCTTTGTGTGAATGACTCTTTGGAATGAAAAGAGAAACGTTAATACATGGAAATGAGGTCTTATGTTTTAAGCAATGAACCATTCTACCCTTGTAAGAAAGGCTAATTGGGATGAATGACTCAATTTTTTTTTTTTTTTTGGAATTAAATAGACTTGGAAAGCCTAATGGTATTAAATGCATTTCATAATGAAATTAATGATATGTGTAAACATAAATGTTAATTAAATGATTATTCTTTATGAATGATTCCTTACAATGAAAGGAAAAGTGTTATTACAAAGGAGTCAAGTGGTGGTCATAAGTTTCAAGCTATCAACAATTCTCTCTTGGTAAAGAAGGATAGCAAAGAGTAATACCTCTTTTATTTAATGGACTTCAATAGATTAAGACTAACCAAATGAAAGGCCTTATTGCAAATAATAAAGAGAAAAACATATGTTTCGAGTATTGAACAAATCTCTCACAATAAAGGAGGCTAATCAAGAGATAAAGTTGTGCTACTAAATGGATTTCAATAGATCTAAACTATCTAATATGAAGCAACATGCACCTCCCAAAGGAATTAGTGATTTATGTGGATATTTTAGTTAATTTCATGATTTCTTTGTATGAATGACTCTTTTGAAGGAAATGAGAAGTCTTATTAGCCAATAATGATGTATTGATCACTTGTTTCATCCAAAGAGTATTCATGTAAGAAAAGCCAATCAAGATGAATGACTTTTTTTAAAGGAATTTAATGGATTCACCCAAGGTGTATTAATGTGCATATTACAATGAAGTTAATGTTTGGCATATACATGAATGTCAATTGCACACTTATTTTGTGTGCATGATTCTCTGTAACAAAAGGAGAAGCCTTATTACTAAGGAATATTGTGACGATCTCAAGTTTCAACAAATGAATAGCTCCATTATTTGATGGACATCAATGGATGTGGAGTACCTAGAAGAGAAGTCCTGTAGTTAAGTAATCAAGAGGCGATCTAAAGTTTAAAGTAATGAATTACACTATTATAGTAATGATAGCTAATCAAGGCTAATAGCTTCTTTATTTGATAGACGTTAATGGATTTGGTCTACTCAAGTTAGAATAAAGTGATTCTCATAATGGAATTAATGATTGGTGTAGACACTTAAGTTAATTTCATAAATCATTTGTGATAATGAATCCTTAGAATGAAAGGAGAAGCCATATTAGCTAAAAATAAAGTGATAGTGTTATATTGCAAGAAATAAACCAATTTATGTAGGTAAGAAAAGCTAATCAAGATGAATGACTCTATTGCTTGATGGAATTCAATGGATTTAGACAACCCAAAGTGAATGGACATGGAAGTCACAATAAAATTAATGGTTAGTGTAGACATGAATGTTAATTGCATGCTTATTTTATTTAAATGATTCCTTGTAACAAAATGAGAAGCCTTATCACAAATGTATCAAGTGATTATCTCAAGATTCAAGCAATGAACAATTGTCTTTTAGTTATAAAAAAAAAATTGTACCAGGAGTAATATATTCTTTATTTGATAGACTTCAATGCATTTGGCTATCTAGAGGAGAAGTCCTAGTAATAGCTGCTTTATTTAATGGACTTCAACGGATTCAAACTACTTAGAGAAGAAGTACAATTGTCATGTAATCAAGATATGTCCCATGTTTCAAGTAATTAACAATTCTCTCATATGAAATAAAACTGATTGAGAGTAATAACTTCTTTATTTCATGGACTTCAATGGATTAAAATTACCCAAGACATAATAATGTAGAAATTAAGTTAATTTCATGATTTGTTTGTTTAAATGCCATCTTGGAACAAAAGGAGAAGCCTTATTAGCTAGGAATTAAATGCATTCTAATCTTTCAGACAATTAACCATTCAATTATTGTAAGAAAAGCTAATCAAGATAAATGACTCATTAGAACAAAAGGAGAAGCCTTATTACCTAAAAATGAAGTATGAGTCTCAACTTTTTGTCCATTAACCATTTTATCATGGTAAGAAAAGTTAATCAAGATGAATGACTTCTTTATTTTATGCAATTCAAAAGATTTAGAGTAGCCTAGGTGTATTGATGTGCTTGTTACATTGAAATTAATATTATGTGTAGACATGGATGTGCTAGAGAATAAGAAATATTTTTATTATTTAGGATTTCAATGGTATCTTGTACTAATGATAATATTTACTCTATTACAAGATTTTATTAAATTAGATACTATTTAGGATATTTTTTCTATTTAGCAAATATACTATCTTATTTCTTATTTAGTTATATTTTTTCTTATTTATTTATTAACTATCCCTATAAAGATAGCTTATTCTTATTTCCATCACACAAAGACCTATTATGAATGAATAACTGCACACATAATGCCTTCAAATCTATTTTTACCTGTTATTGGCACTACCTTACTAGACAACATCTTTAGCTATCACACACATTGCTATGAATTGATGAGTATCTACCTTAATTGAATAAAATCCATATCACTAAAGACACCTTACTCTAAGCTACCATCTCTAGTTACCAATGCAACTAGTTGACCTTCATTGTATCTCTTATAGAGCAACAATTGTTATTAACATGTTATTTGGGTAAAAGATATCTAGTAAATCCTTTCACTTCTTGATGACCAAGTTGAATATTGTTTATTAAAAGAGAAGCAATCATCTATAAAACTAGTTACATGTTGCACATTAATGAAAGCACTAACTAACAATCAACTCTTTAAGCATCCTAATATGGACATTAGAGTTCTAGTTGCTTCATGCCTTAGTGAGATTACAAAGATAACTACTCCAAACATTCCTTATCTTTATGATTTGATGAAAGATATATTTTAATTTATGGTGTCATCATTTGAGCATTTAGATGATTACATTGCTCATCTGGTAAGTGAATCTTAATTCTAGAAATCTTGCATGAGTGTAATCATATTATATTGTGTTGGAACTTGAATGTAATGCATTGATTGTTGACATGTTCCAAAATTTCCTTTAAACTATGAAAGATTATGATCCATATAAAGCTTTTATTTTCATGGAGGAAATTATGATTATTGAGTTGAAGGAAAGTGCAAATATCTCTATTAAGTTGCTTTGCTATTGAATAGTGTAACAACAACCAAATCTATCGATTAGCAATTAAGATAGAAAGAGCTTAATAGTTATGCTTTTAAAGTTACACCTTACTTACCTAGTTGATATGTAAGTTAATATTAAAGATCTTCCAAAAATACATCAGTCAACATTGTGAGCTAAACTTGCTTAAATTGATATAGAGACAACAACAAACTTCAATTTGCCTAAGCAAGTTGATATGGTGGACTATAGTATGCTCACTACCTAGTTTTCTACATCAATTTTAGTTAATAAAGAGAAATTTAAGCCAAATGTGTGTAATACTATTGCACAAATTTTTGAAGACATAGATTTTGTTATTCCTCTGAAATTTTAGTGTGTGAGTTTTCATATGGACTTCATGAAGTTTGCTTTATTTTTGCCACCCTCAATTTTTCCAATAATATTTTCTCAAGCACAAAAAATGTTTTTTTCTCATTCTCTAACATTTTAAAATTTGAGTTTGAACTTTTTCCAATCAAGAGAGAATAATGAAGAAAAAAAAAAACGAAATTCTTACTATTTAGGATTTCAATAAATCTTGAATTAATGATAAAATTCAATCTATATTTTTCTATTTAGCTTATATATTATCTTAATTCTTATTTAGTTTTATTATTTCCTATTTATTTATTAATTATCCCTATAAAGATAGGTTATTGTTATTTTCATTAAACAAAGACCTATTATGAATAAGTATTGAAATCACTCCTCAATATTGAGTTTATAGTTTGAATGAATTCCTATGTCAACTGGTATTTTCAAGTGGATTGCCCTATTATTCTTTTGTACAATCCTTTTGCTTGTTTCTACCCTACATTAGGATGTTAATTGCATAATTATTTTGTCTGAATCATTCCTTGCAAGAAAAGAAGATATCTTATTATTGAGAAATTAGGTGAAAGGCTTAACTTTCAAATAATGAAGGATTTCCTCTTAATTATAAAAGCTAATCAAGAGTAGTAGTGCTTTTATTCGATAAAATCTAAAAGATTTAGACTACTTGAAGGATTAGTCCTATTGTCAAGTAATTGAGAGACATCATTTTTTTAATAATGAATGAATGAATGTCTCATAGTAAAGATGGCTAACAAAGAGCAAAAGCTTCATTATTGAATGGACACAAATGTCAATTTTATGATCATTTTATGTAAATGACTCGTTGTATGAAAAGGTGAAGCATTATCACCAAAGAATCAAGGTAATAGCCTTAAGTTTTCTACAATGAATTGAACTAACAATGTGAACCGTCATGAATTGATCCATTAAATCCTTGCAAAAAATTGATTAAATAATTTTATGTGGTATAAGATTATGTGTGCTATATTCACAAAAATGTGAGTAAAAATAGCAATCACATAAATATATCATATGTTTGAATAAAAAATGAAAACATAATCATATGAAATTTTATTTTATTTTTTTTTAAATAATAGAATTTTCTCTTTTATCTTGAGTGGTTTGAATAAAATAAAATATTATTAATAAAGATTAAATTTTATACAAATCATATCTTATGTTTTTGAATAATCAAACTACATGCTTAAATTTGAGTAATAATTAATACAAAAAAAGAGCCTTTATCTTTTCCTTTTGATTTTCTATCAAGACAAGTAACAAAAAAAAATTAGATAAGGAATATCATAGACATGCAAAAGAATTAATTGTTGGAACAAAAATTGTGGTTGCAGATTGTATTCCCGAATTTGAAGGAGCTGAAATTGTCCTCAATCATTGCAGAAAATATATGGTGGAAGCAATCTGGACATCTTTCTTCCTTCCATAATCTGAAAACCTTGATTGTGGAGGCTTGTAGGAAAATAAATTATTTATTTACTTCAGCAATTGTTAGGAATCTTGGACAACTCCAAATACTTGAGATATGCGAGTGCCCATTAATGGAAGGGGTGATTGCTACAGAAGGAGAAACAATAAGGGAGACGTCGTTCCCTAAGCTGGAACAACTAAAGCTCAAAGGTCTGTTGAAGCTCGTCAGATTTTGCAATTGTGAGTTCATGGAGTTGCCTTGCCTGAAAGAGCTGTGGATAGAGAATTGTCCTGCATTAAAGTCATTCGTATCAAATCCTATAGCTACCGCTTCAGGAGCAGTCTTAGCTCTCTTCAATGAGAAGGTGAGGGATCTTGGTTTTTGCTTGAGAAAAAAATTTCAATAATTGTCTAAATCTAGTTCTCCTTTTGTTTAGTTGACGCTGATCTTTATTTGAGGCCTTGTCATGCATGTTTACCATTGCAGGTGGCAGTCCCAAACTTGGAGGGATTGCATATTGAAGAAATGAATGGGTTAAAGATGATATGGCACAATGAACTTCATGAAGGTTCGTTTTGCAAACTGAAAAGGATAACTGTTCAACAAGCAGAGGAGCTGGTGAATGTTTTTCCATCCAATTTGCTGATGGGACGCTTCTTGAATCTTGTTTCTGTAATGTAGGATCTTTTCTTGATGTGAATACTAGTAATAAAACTATATTAAAATCAACATACCGTTGTCCATTATGCTGATGTCCCGTAGTGAAGATGAGAATCCTCTTTGCGTTTTGTTCCTGAACGCTTTTCTCTTTTCTCCTTCTTTTCTCCTACTCTTCCCTTTCACTGCCTTTCATTTTTCTCTCTGATGGTTGAGAGACCGACGGAAAAACTGTACGACTGTTATCCACTTTGAGTTATCTCTGATCAGGGAATTATCCCTCTTTTATGATAACAATCATCCTTACGGTAACAATTATCTCTGAATAGGGATAACGGTTATCCTTTCCGCAACAGTTATCTTTAAATAAAAATAATCATTATCCTTCCCGCAGCAGTTATCTTTGAACAGGGAGAGTGGAGGGATTTTAAACCCGATGACCCAAATTGCCATTATGCCTAACCGACCATCATATTAGGCCTTTTATTTTAGGTCGTTCTTTAAATAACAAGGGCCACTCATGTTAATTAATTTAACAATCTCCCACTTGGCCCTTGTTATGATTTGATGAATCAATGACAAACAAGTGCGCACAATCCTCAAAGACCATCAAACCATAACGCTTAATTGAATTAAAATGATTGGATCATGGCGGTCACACATCTTTTAGCGACATGATCCCTTCCATGTATCACATAATCATCATAATTCATAATAACCTTACTGAGGAACATTGAAACCTTAAATTTTCATTTCCATACATGCTATTAGTTATCTCACAAACTATAACTGTATACAACCAAACGGAGATAACAAAATACAAGCAAAACCATAGCCTTAATTGAATTCATGAGTGTTACAATGATATGAGTAGTACAAAATATTGGCTTTAGGAGAATGGGGACCTATCCAAAATGCCCATCCGAGCAACATGTTCAGTAAACGTTTTCGGCGGCAAACCTTTAGTTAATGGGTCCGCTATCATCAATTCAGTACCAATATGCTCAATAGACACTCTTTGGTTTTGCACTTCTTCCTTGACAGATAGGTATTTCAAATCCATATGTTTCGCACCTTTAGAATACCTATCATTTTTAGAGAAGAAAACGGCTGCGGAATTATCACAATAAATTCTCAACAGCTTTTCTATACTGTCGACCAAACCAAGCCTTAAGATAAAATTCCGCATCCATAATGCATGAATAGTAGCCTCAAAGCATGCTACAAATTCAGCCTCCATAGTGGAAGTAGCAATGACAGACTGCTTCCCACTTTTCCAAGAAACTGCTCTCCCAGCCAAGAGGAACATGTAGCCAAATGTAGATTTCCTCAAGTCTACACATCCAGCATAATCTGAATCCGAGTAGCCTACTACCTCAAGATGACTTGATCTTTTATAAGTAAGCATATAATCCTTGGTGCCTTGTAAGTACCTAAGTACTTTCTTTCCGGCCTTCCAATGGTCTATTCCAGGATTGCCTTGATATCGGCCTAACATTCCGACAGCGAAACTAATGTCTGGCCGAGTACATGTTTGCGCATACATCAGGCTTCCAACTAGTGATGCATAGGGAATTGATTCCATCGCTTTCCATTCCAAATCATTCTTTGGACATTGCAATTCACTGAATTTGTCCCCTTTCTGAATTGGAACTGTTCCTGTTGAGCAATTTTTCATTCTGAATCTCTCTAATACTTTATTGATATAGCCTTTCTGAGACAATCCTAACAATCCTTGTGATCTATCACGGAATATCTCTATTCCTATCACATAGGATGCCTCATTCATATCTTTCATTTCAAAGGTTTCAGAGAGAAACTTCTTAACATTATGTAACAAACCCATGTCGTTAGCAGCCAAAAGAATGTCATCGACATATAGGACCAATATAATGAACTTGCTCCCACTGACCTTCATATAGATACACCGATCAACGGTGTTCTCTACAAAGCCGTATGACGTGATGGCATCATTGAACTTAATGTACCATTGTCGGGAAGCTTGTTTCAGTCCATATATCGACTTCTTTAATTTACACACCAAATTTTCTTGCCCGGTGGTGATGAAACCTTCAGGTTGGTCCATATGCACTTCCTCTTCTAAGTCACCATTCAGAAAGGCGGTCTTTACATCCATTTGGTGGAGATCTAAGTCATTCTGAGCCACCAAAGCCATAATGATTCTTAAGGAGTCTTTCTTAGAGACTGGAGAGGAAGTCTCCTTATAGTTAATACCATCCCTTTGAGTGAAACCTTTGGCAACAAGTCTGGTTTTATACCTTTCGATGTTACCTTTCGAGTTTCGCCTGGTCTTGAAGACCCACTTACAGCCAACTCGTTTTGATCCTTCAGGTAACTCTACTAGTTCCCAGACTTGATTCACATCCATCGATTTCATCTCTTCCTTCATGGCATTGAACCATTTTTCAGAATCATTGCATTCCATGGCTTGCTGAAATGAGACTGGATCTTTATCAATGCTCAATTCCGATTCATACTCAAGTGAGTAAACCACATAATCATTAGATACAGCTGGCCTTTTCTGCCTCGTAGACCTCCATAATGCCATTTCTTGTGGTATCACTTGTTCATTTGTGAATTGCACATTGTCACTTGGTTCATCTCTTATGTGTTCACCTTGCGTGTTTCGAGTATCAATTTGTTGTCCTCGCATGTCACGTGACTGTGATGCAACAAAAGGAACAACAACTTGAGTGGAAACACTGGGTGTGGGGATACCAACTTGAGTAGAAGTACTCACTGTGGATCTTTCATTTTGCAATTCTCTAATGTCCACCTTTCGTGATTCCCCACTCCCACTGAACTGGCCATTCTCAATGAACCGAGCATTACCAGACTCAACTATTCTAGTGCTATGGTTAGGGCAATAGAACCTATATCCTTTAGACTTTTTAGGATAGCCAATGAAGTGACCGCTAATGGTCCTCGCATCAAGCTTTCCTTCATGTGGATTATATATCCGTACTTCTGCTGGACAACCCCAAACATGAAGGTGTCTCAAATTGGGTTTCCTTCCTGTCCATAACTCGTAAGGAGTCTTAGGGACAGCTTTACTAGGAACCCTGTTCAGCAGATATGCAGCAGTTCTTAATGCATGCATCCACAAGGATAAAGGTACAGTACTGCAACTTAACATGCTCCTAACCATATCCATAAGTGTGCGATTCTGCCTTTCCGCTACACCATTCTGTTGTGGTGTACCAGGCATTGTATACTGTGCACATATGCCTCGACTTTCAAGAAGTTTTGCAAATGGACCAGGACATTGTCCACTTTCATTGAATTTTCCATAATATTCACCACCCCTGTCTGACTTAATTACTTTCACCTTTCTATCTAACTGCCTTTCCACTTCATCAATAAACACCTCCAGGGTATTTACTGACTGGGACTTTTCATGCAATAGATATAAGTAACAATACCGTGAGTAGTCATCTATGAATGTGATGAAATACTTTTCACCACCCCATGTGGGAATATCAAAGGGGCCACAAATATCGGTGTGTATCAATTCTAAAGGCTCATTACTTCTCATGGCTGGGTTTGTCGATGTGTGTCTTGTTTGTTTCCCTTTTATACAATCAACACACATATCCCAATCAGTAAAATCCAATTGAGGCAGAATATTACTTTTCACCAACCTCAATATCCTTTCTTTGGATATATGACCCAATCTTTGATGCCATAAGAAAGCAGAACAATCATCATGCACATTACGTTTGTTACCTATACCATGCTCAACAAGAAATAGAGAATCAGCATACATAGCATCAAGATTAAAGCGGTACAAATCATCAACCAAAGTACCAGATCCATAATAGTACGAATGTTTATACAATGAAAATGCACCGTTTCTAATCTTAAGATTAAATCCCACTTCATCCAACTTTGCAACAGAAACTAAATTTCTAGCACATTCAGGAACATAGAGACACTTTTCTAGATCCAGGTGGCACTTAGTGTCCAAGATCAATCTGTACGTCCCAATTCCTTCTATTCGTGCCTTCATTCTGTTCCCCATGTAGAGGAACTTTTCAGTTCCTGTTGTGGGCTGGATTGAAAGGAATCCCTGCATAATATGTGACACATGAATAGTGGCTCCAGAGTCTAACCACCAAGTATTATTGGGCACTTCAATTACGTTTGATTCAAAACATACTGATATACAGTACATACCTTTCTTTTCGAACCAAGCCTTTCTTTTGGGGCAATCCCTTTTGAAGTGACCCATCCTTTTACAGAAGAAGCATTTCTGATCCTTTTGGATCTGACCTCCAGCAACTTTCACAGAGGCTTTATCCTTCTTCTTACTCTTCTGATGTGGTTTAGACCTGTTGCCACTAGCATCATTATGAACAGTGAGATGAATGGAGTGATCCTTCATCTTCTTTAATCTCCCTTCCTCCTGAACTAACATGGCCTTAATTTCCTGAAAGTTCCATTTCTCTTTAATAGTGTTATAATTCACTTGGAACTGGCCAAATTCAGGAGGCAGTGAGTTGATGATGAATTGAACCAAAAGGGATTCACTCACATCCATACCCATCGTTCTCAACTTTGCTGCTAGATTAGCCATACTGGTCACATGATCATGAATAGGCCATGACCAGTCAAATTTCTTGGTCGTCAGCTCACTCATCAGGGTTCCTACAATGGATTTATCAGCTATGTCTGATTGAGAGTATTCCTTAATTCTCATCAGAAATTCCCTTGCATTTTCTGTCTTGGGCATCGATGGCTTGACATTTTCAGCCATCATCATTCGCATCAAATTCAAACTCAGCCTATTGGACCGTACCCAAGCCTCATGAAAAGACTTATCAAATTTTGTACTAGTCCCGGTAATGGCTGCAGGCTTTTTATCCGAAATGACCGCTAAGTCCAAGCCCAAAACACCCAAATGAAACTGAATATGCTCAGACCATTCTGCATAGTTCAGTCCATTGAATTTGATCATTGCATTACCCAAGGCGAAAACATTATTGGAACTTGCAAACATGATCCAGATTTACACATTAATGCTTTGAGTGAACTCTAATGGATTCAAATACATGAATTACAAACTTTGACTACGTATTCAAGTTCACCTTTGGGTGATCCTCAAATACATAACTGCAATCAATAATGATACTAATTTAAATATACTTTAATAGATCAATTAATCATACCAGAGTTAACATTAATGTTATCTTTGGATATACAATTATGTTTACCCAGTATGTCAATCAATCCCTTTTAGTGTCATTAATTATAGGCAATGATCCATCTTTGGATGATCTCCTAACCTCATAATTAATAACTACAATTGTTCATACACAATACTTCATTAGCATCAAAAATGAACAATTGAAATTCACAATCAATAATTCAAATTCTTTGAAGTCAAGCCACTTTGGTGACTAACAGGCTTTCAAAATTTGACTTTCCATTCTGTGGGAGTTGACACCGGCCAATACGCCGGCGGCGCACTATTCCAGTAGCCGGCTTACACCTTGCACCGGCAACCACCCACGGCGCAACTAACAACCACTCACGGCACAGGGTTCAGTGGCTGGCGCACTGTTACGCGCCAACCAGCTCCGGCAGTGCAGGGTCCGACGGCCGGTGCTCACTCCACGCCGGCAAGTCCCCCGCCGGCGCCGCAGAGTCTCACGGCCAGCGCTCACTTCATGCCGGCAAGCCCCCGCTGGCGCCGCAGAGTCCCAGGCTCACTGCCAACGCTCATTCCACGCCGGCAAGCCCTGGTCAACCGGATTTCCGACCATGGCAGAGAAGGCGGTCGTCGGGGGGCCTTCCGCCATGCCCAGTGGGCCGGTCTGGGTCCCGGCCAGACGCAGTCGCCGTCCGCCGCTCGGGCCCCGACACACCCGAAGCACGGCTCGGGTCTGGGTCCCGGCCAGATGCGGTCGCCGTCCACCGCTCAGGCCCCAGTACACCCCGGAAGCATGACGCGCCCGCTGGCAGTCCCTTCACCGGCGATCCGGGTCCTCGGCGACGTCTGGAACCTCGATTCCCTCCGGGAGGCCGCTCTGCCATGCCCGGACCGATTCGGGTCCCGGCCAGACGCGGACTCCCACGGCTGGCGTTCTTCTCCACTTTTCTGACGCTGGCCATTTTTCCTTTATGTGCCTGAGCCTTTCGGCACCGAAAAGGGAAAAGGGAAAAAAAGAAAAACACAAAAATTGCAGTATCCACATACCTACTCTGATACCAATTGTTAGACTTTTCTAGAATTTCTCATTATGAAATTCTTGTTTCTGTAATGCAGGATCTTTTCTTGATGTGAATATTAGCAATAAAACTGTATTAAAATCAATATACCGTTGTCCATTATGCTGATGTCCCGTAGTGAAGATGAGAATCCTCTTTGCGTTTTGTTCCTGAACGCTTTTCTCTTTTCTCCTTCTTTTCTCCTACTCTTCCCTTTCACTGCCTTTCGTTTTTCTCTCTGATGGTTGAGAGACCGACGGAAAAACTGTACGACTGTTATCCACTTTGAGTTATCTCTGATTAGGGAATTATCCCTCTTTTCTGATAACAATCATCCTTACGGTAACAATTATCTCTGAATAGGGATAACGGTTATCTTTTCCGCAACAGTTATCTTTAAATAAAGATAATCATTATCCTTCCCGCAACAGTTATCTTTGAACAGGGAGAGTGGAGGGATTTTAAACCCGATAACCCAAATTACCATTATACCTAACCGACTATCATATTAGGCCTTTTATTTTAAATTATTCTTTAAATAACAAGAGTCACTTATATTAATTAATTTAACACTTCCACCTCACGAAGAGTCGATAAATTTTAGCAAAACACATGGCATGCTAGCTAGTCAACTGAAATTCTTGCGGATTTGGGAATTGCCAAATTTGAAGTACGTATGGAAAAAAGATGCCCGAGAAAGAGAAATAATCTTCTTCCCTAATTTGCATACGGTGTTTGTTGGTGATTGCCTGAGTCTGAAGAGCATCTTTCCATACTCCATTGCAACGTGGCTTCTGGAGCTTGAAGAACTGCAAATATTAAATTGCCGGATTGAGGAAATTGTTGACACAGGGGAAGAAACAGAAGCCATTCGTAGATTTGAATTTCCTCAATTGACCTCTTTAGAACTCCATAATCTAGGGGAACTCAAGACGCTCTATCCAGGGGCGCATACTTCTGACTGGCCAAAGTTACAAAGCTTAACCGTTTCTACCTGTCCAGAGGTGGAAATATTTTGTTTGGAGAGCCAATTGGAAAATCCATCTCGACAACCCCTTTTCATAGTTGAAAAGGTACGGCCGTTGACTCTAACTTATGGGTGCCTGTGTTCCATGCCTTGCTAAATTGTTGCATTTATCTTTGCTTAATACGGATGTCCATAGTGAATAAGAATAATCAAGTTCTTAGTTCCAATGGGGGCTAAATGCACCTAACCCCTTCTTGTGGGTGTACCCCTCTTGCATTCAATTTCAATTTAGACTTGTATGATTCTTAATTGTGACAATTGAGATCTTTTGTGAGTATTCTATTAATTTTTCAAGTAGAAGATGACCAAAATGATATTGTTTTGTAAAACAAATTAATCTAAAAAACTTAGAAATTGAGCGTGCTAAAATTTTTTTAAAAAATGAACTATTGAAAAATTTCAAAAAAAAAAAAGATAAATAATCATAATGAGTTAAAAGATTGAATATCATAGTGTTTGACTTTTATGAATTTTTTTTTTAAATTAAAAATGAGTTTAAAATTTTCTGCCAGTGACATTCATGGAATCTTAACAAAGTGTTTCAATTGCTAAAATTAGAAACCAAAGGAATTTTATAATATAGATTGAAACTCAAGTAAAGCAAGATGCAAAAGAGGTCAATCACATGGAGGTTTGCGTGAAATAAGCTATTAAAATTACTATTGTAATGTATTTTCAGGGATCACATATGCTCCTACAGTCAACCTGCATCTTTGGATTTAATCAGCCAATTTTATCGTAGTTAGCTAAACTTAAGCTACTTGCATCAAAACTTTACTTTTTAATAACAACTAGAAATTTTTTCAAAAGGTAAAATAAATATCACAAGTATCAAATAATCTTCTCACATGCTTGCATGGGAAAAATGTAAAACAGAGACATGTGGGGCAAGTAAAATTATTCAACATTTGTTACAAACTCTAACCTAAAGTTTAAATGAGAATAACTAATAAAATGATTAAATTGAAATACAAAATCAAGGTTAATGGCCTTATTTATACCTAATTATTAGAGTTTGTGTATAATTGAACAATGATGTGAAGTTTATTCTATTTTTGGTTATTAAGCTTTTATTTTTTGATATTTGAAGTTGCTACCACCAAAAAAAAATATTGATAATTGTTTTAAATTATGCATCGATGTAATGTAAGTTTGATCAACTATGTTAACATTATCATAAACAAATTTTAGGAAAATTCACACGAATAGTTGAATGATCAGCAATGTTGGACTACGAGTAGAAGTTAAGTTCAATGACCCTTTTTTTTAAGCCTTGGATGCAGTTGAAATGCCAAAATTTGATATTACAATTCAGTTTGCTTGATTGCCAACAGGTCATTCCGAACTTGGAAGTATTGACATTGAACAGTAAGGACGCAAAATTGATACTGGATGGCCTCTGTCCAGAGGATCTATTTGATAAAGTGAGGTTTCTTCACTTGGAAGATTTTGATGAGGAATCAGCTTCATTTCTCTTCGCTCTTCTTGGAAGATTCCGCAATTTGGAAAACCTTGAAGTGGTGAACTGTTTGCTCCAGGAATTGTTCTCGTGTGAAGGTCTTATCAACGAGGAGAATCAAGTAAGAACTATTCCCAGGATTAGACATATGCAGCTACATTATCTCTGTAAACTGAAGTGTGTTTGCAAACAAGGTTGCCAACTGGATTACATCTTCGAAAGTGTCAAAACATTAGAATTAGGGTGGTGTAGCAGTTTGATTAGTTTGGTGCCGTCAATTAATATTGCATCCTTCAGAAATCTGTCCCATCTAGATGTATATAACTGCGAAGGTTTATTGAATCTGGTAACATTATCAATGGCCCCATGTCTGGGGCTTCTTACAAATTTGAGCATAAGGGAATGCAGTTTGGTGAAGGAAGTAGTGGTAAGAGAGGAAAATGACCAAGAAGGCCAGATTACCTGGTTCAATTTGAAAAATTTGAAACTCCATTCTTTGGCAAGCCTCAGTTGCTTCTGTTCTGCATATTCCACCTTCAAATTTCCATCTTTAGAGGAAGTAATTGTATCACAATGCCCCATGATGAAGACTTTCTCAGGAGGAGTCTCAATGACACCAAAGCTCAAGAGAGTGAAAATGGCAGAAGGAGAAAATGACGGAGGCTGTTGGGGGGGTGATCTCAACATCACCATACAACAGTTGTGTGCAGAACTGGTTAGTGTTTTTAATCATTTTCATCTTTGTTTCTCCTTCATCATATTTAACTTGACGAAGGTGCCATAATATTTGGATTCTCCAGGTTGGACTTGATGGCATAGAATATCTGGAGCTCTCAGAACACCCCCAGCTGAAAGAAAAATGGCATAATGAAAATTTTCCAGCCCATTTTTTCTCGAATTTGAGGTCTCTGATAGTGGACGAATGTGCTTCTTTGTCAAGTGCCATTCCATCCAATTTATTACTGTTCTTGTACAATTTGTTGGAACTTGAGGTGAAAAACTGTGATTTAGTGAAAGAAGTGTTCGACCACACACTGCCAAATGCTGTGGATGGACAAATTGGGATGCTGCCCAAGCTAAACAAGTTACAGTTAATTGATCTACCGAGGTTGAAGCATGCATTGAATGAGGAGCCTACAGGGCCTTTTGGCTTCACAAACCTTCAAGTGTTCAAAGTTTACAACTGTGCCAGTTTGAGATACATATTTAACCCAACCACATGCTTGGGCCTCAAGCGACTCCAAGAGCTAGAAGTAAAAGACTGTCCTCTAATTGAAGAAATAATATCAAAGGAAGCAACAGCTTCTAATGTTGTGTTTCCGCTATTAAGCTCCATTGCCCTGGAGCGCTTGCCCAACTTTACAAGCTTCTACACTGGAAGTGGTACTATGCGATGTCCATCACTGCAGAAAATTGCTGTAGTTGAGTGTTCAAGCGCAATCACTTCTGCATTCTTGAATGAACCACCTCCAAATGCTACTAATCACGCTAGCCAACCAAAGGTCAGTCCTTTATCTTTTATTTTTCCTTTTTCTTTTCTACAGTTTGTTGAAATGTAATTTGAGCTGCCCAAATTGAACATTGGTCCCTAGCCTTGTATGTTTCATTCTTCCTTGAGTAGTAAAATTCTCTAATTTTTTTTTCCAAACATTCATCCATCCAAAAGAATTCTAAGACTCTGTCACAATTTTATCCGCATTGGATGACAGTTAAAATCAATTATGTTTTGACTATTACTTTTAGACAGAATTAGAACAAGTGCTGGAAATTAGGTCCCTTGATATGCTAAATTAGAGGTTTGGAACTAAATCAAAAATTTTGAAGCTTGATGGACGAATTCAAAATAACATTGAAATTGAAGAAAAAGGGCATGTATTATTTACTTGTCATTTCACATAGGTGCATTTTGAAATTAGACTATTACCACACATGACGTAGTATCACTCAACGTTTTTGCCCGTTTAACTGAAATGACAAGCTGAGATTCGAAGACTAACTGCTATGACTTAGGTGCATAAAAATAGAAGTGAATATGGGGGCTCATGGGTCATTAGAGCTTGAATCTTTTGGTTTTTTGGGCAGAGAATTTTAAATATGGCATTGATCAATTTCAAATTATCATGCAAGGCAGACATACATAGTTTAGAGAGTTATAAATATGAGACAAAAAGAAACATAAAAAAAAGGGACCTTTTTTGAGAAAAAAATAAAAAATAAAAAGAGATGCTAGAAACAGAAAGGACCAACAAACACATTTCTTTCCGAGGTGAAACTTTGTCCATTTAGGTATAACAAGAAATAATTCATACAAAGATATAATGTAACTATGGACTGATAATACTAACATTTTAAGCATATGGACTCAAATTATTGCATAAACTTGAAAATTTTGCATGATAAATTAAAGTGCATGCATTATTAGTGGTCAAAATGAATAATTTGTGCCTGAAATTTGTGTTATTTTAGATTTCGTTTGTCAGGCTTTAAAATTTTTATTAGATTTAAAACTTCTAGTCATGCATTTAAAAACTTCTAATATTTGATTGACTACTTCATAATAAACGTTTGGCACACCAGATATCATCAAAAAAAAAAAAAAAAAAAGGAAAAAAGAAACAATACCGTGAATACTGTGAAGGGGAAAATCTGAGAGCTGTGAATTTGTAGCTACTTCAACTGGCAAAATAGCTAAAAGCTGTGATTTTGTCTAAACAACTTGTTTGCAGTTTATACCTTTTACTGATTGGCATATCACAATCATGCTATAAAATAGTAATTTATCATTATGATTTTCTTCAGTGGGTAAAATTAGTTATCCGTGCAGCTTGTGTTCCCCTGCTTGGAAGAGCTGGAACTGTCTTCAATCAAAGAGGAGGAGATGTGGAATAGCCAGCTCATAAATCAGCCTCCTAGCTTCAAACACTTAACAATCTTGATTGTGGAAGATTGTGAGAATCTGAGATATCTATTTACGTATTCTATGGTTGAGTATCTTGATCAAATTGAAAGGCTTGACATATGCAATTGCAAGTCCATGGAAGAAGTTGTGCTAAGGCAAGACGTGGGAGATGGAAAAAATTGGTTTAAAATGCTATTCCCTAAACTACAAGTCCTGAAGCTCAAGGGTCTGCCAAAAGTCACAACATTCAGTACCTGTAGCTTATTTGAGTGCCCTTCCTTGAAAGAGCTGCAAATAGACAACTGCCCTCAACTTAAGTCACTCGTCTCCGATCCTACAAGTGCAGATTTGACACCCAGGGGCCAAATTGACAAGTGCGACTCACCTCTCTTTGATGAAAAGGTGAATTTTGTCTTTTTCCTCTGTTCTTTCTACTATCTACCATATTACACCCCTGCTTATGATCCTTGCCCTTAAAGATTTTTAAGTTTAATTATCCAAAAAAAAAATAACAAAAAAGAAAAAAAAGGAAAAAAAATATATTTTACTTGTCCCGCAGTAAATATCTCATGCTCCTTTCTCTCGTCTAGATCTTTTGTAACTCCTCTGTGAATGGAATGGATTTTTATTAACTAAAGATTCTAATTCTTTCCCGTAAACACTGTTAAAATGAAAAAAATTGGTGTAGGTAGCATTCCCTGACGTGGAGGAACTGACATTTCGCAACATGTACTGGTTGAAGACGATATGGCACAATGAGCTCCATGAAGACTCCTTTTGCAAACTAAGGATTTTAAGGGTGGAACACACCAAAGCACTCCGAAATGTGTTTCCATCCAGTAGTATGCTTGTAAGAAGATTCCAGAATCTTGAGCAGCTCTTTTTAGAAGATTGCGAGTCACTAGAAGAGGTGTTTGACATCCAAGGGCTGATGATCAACGTTGAAGAAGCAGAGGTTGCAACAGCCACTTGGACTCAGTTTATAATTTTGGATATACGGAGTCTCCCAAATTTGAAGCATGTGTGGAATAAGGATCCCCGAGAACTTCTGTTCTTTCATAACCTCAATGACGTGAAGATTTGGGATTGCCCAAATCTGAGAAGTCTCTTCCCAGCATCTGTAGCCAGAGGTCTTCTGGAACTTGAAAGCCTTGATATTTTTGATTGTGGGATTGAGGAAATTGTTGAAAAGGAGGAAGGAAAGGAAACAACAGCACCTGGTTTTGTATTCCCTAAATTAAACAATTTGACGCTTTGGATGTTGCCAGAGCTGAAGAGATTCTATCCAGGAATGCATACTTCAGAATGGCCAGCCTTGAAAGGTTTGAACATCTATCACTGTGACCAAATGCATATTCTAGAATGTCAGAGATTCCAAGAAGGAGAAGAATTAGACAGGATACAAGATGAGCGGTCCCTTTTCTCGTTTCAAGAGGTATGGGCCTCAACTCTCTTGATTTCAATGATATACAGTTCTTCCTTAGAGAAGTTCAAATAAATATCGTTAGCTAATATTACCCATTCATAGCAGTTAACTTTAAGAAAAAAAAAAATAAAAAGACCAAAAAGCAAATTGAAGGAAATAAAAAAAAAAAAAAATCAGAAAGAAACAAAGCCAAGTCCAACAATATCTGTTCATCCATCTTCTATAAAAAAAAAAAAAAATTATAATCTATTTCTTTTTATACATTCAGCGCCTCTTCTTTTCCTTGAAACTATTGAATAAATATTAAATATCTATTTTTATTAGTATATTATTTCAACAGTTTTATAAAAAAATAAAATGTCAATAGTTAGCAGTTACTCTTATGGGTGATAATGGGTTTTAATTTTGATTTATAACTATTAAAAGAATTACCTATAATTAAGTTTATTTCAGTTTTAGAAGGGCAGATTACAACTTATAAATAAATCATTATATTACTTGTAAGTATGATATAGAATCGAGAATAAAACCTTTCTTTAGAAATTATTGTTTTTCTCCACAAGTCCATAGTTTGCAGCCAACAATTTTATTTACAAAAGGTGTGTCCGATTACATAACGCGTGTTCAAACCGTGGTGAATCAACTTAACCGAGATGGAGAAAAGTTTTCTGATGCGCGGGTCATGGAGAAGATTCTGAGGTCGTTAACCGACAGTTTCGAGAATGTGGTATGTGCCATAGAAGAGTCAAAGGATCTAGCCACGTTCATGGTTGACGAGCTTGCCAGTTCTCTTATGGCACATGAATATCGTAAGAAGAAGAAGAAGGAGGAGACACTTGAGCAAGTACTTCAAACCAAAGCATCGATCAATGACGAAAAGATATTCTATTCTCAAAACTTTCGAGGTAAATGGCGTGGCCGTGGTGGTCGAGGAAATAGTCGCGGTGGGAAAATCCACGGTCAAGAAGGGTATCATGAGGAGAAGGGGCAATCAAACCAACAGAATTGGCATGGAAGAGGATGCGGTCGTGGAAGAGGCGGTCCTACAAGTGTGGCAAATATGGTCACTATGCGAAGGATTGCAATTCCGATAAGTGCTACAATTGTGGAAAGGTGGGGCATTTTGCAAAAGAATGTCGAGTCGAGAAAAAGGTGGAAGAGACAACCAACCTAGCCACGGAAGATGAGGTGAAAGAAGGTTTTCTCTTAATGGCATATAACAAAGTCAACACCGACAACGACACGGTGTGGTACCTCGACACGGCTGCAAGCAACCATATGTGCGGGCACGAGCATTGTTTCAAAGAGATGCGAAAGGTTGAAGCTATATCTGTATCGTTTGGAGATGGCTCGAAGGTTGAGGTCAAAGGCCAAGGTATGATTTATTATTTACAAAAGGATGGTTTAGTTGGGTCAATCCAAGATGTGTATTATGTACCAAACCTCAAGAGCAACATTTTAAGTATAGGGCAACTCATGGAGAAAGGTTATTCGGTTTTTTTGAAAGACCGAATATTACTATTGAAAGACAAGCAAGGGCGTTCAGTCACTCAAGTTGAAATGGGGAGAAATCGGATGTACAAACTGAATTTGAGAAGTGTACGAGAAAAATGTTTGCAAGTCAACGTAGAAGACAAGGTGTCATTGTGGCATCTTCGTTTTAGTCACATACATCATGAAGGCCTGAACAAGTTGGCAAAGAAGAACATGGTGCACGGACTACCGGACATGAAATATGAGGGAAAATTTTGTGAAGAATGTGTGCTCGGAAAGCATGTGAGAATGTCGTTTCAAAAGAAGGCAGAATATCGAGCTAAGCAACCTCTCGAGTTGATTCATTCCGACATATGTGGACCAATCACCCCCGAATCTTTCAGCGGCAAAAGGTATTTCATTTCTTTTATTGATGATTTCTCACGAAAAACTTGGGTTTATTTTCTGAAAGAAAAATCCGAGGCAATCGAGGTGTTCAAAAAATTCAAAGTGCTGGTGGAAAAGGCAACCAGTAGACACATCAAATCTGCATGATCCGATAGAGGTGGCGAGTACACTTCGACGGTTTTCATGGAGTATTGTGAGGAGCAAGGCATAAGGCGATTTCTAACCACACCGTACTCTCCACAGCAAAACGGTGTGGCCGAGAGGAAGAACCGGACCATTCTCGACATGGTTCGGTCAATGCTCAAGAGCAAGAAAATGCCAAAGGAATTTTGGGCAGAAGCCATGCAATGCGCCGTCTATGTTCAAAATTGGTGTCCACATGCAAAGTTGTATGATCAAACACCACAAGAGGCATGGAGCGGACAAAAACCGACAGTCTCTCATCTCAAAGTATTCGGCAGTTTGGCCTACGCACACGTGCCGGATCAGCGAAGAACAAAGCTAGAAGACAAAAGCAAAAAATATATTTTTATTGGGTATGATGAGAAAACAAAAGGATACAAGCTATTCGACTCGATAAGCAAGAAGATTCTAGTGAGCCGTGATGTACGAGTTCATGAAGCAAATGAGTGGAATTGGAATAAAGCAACAGAGGATATCATCAAAGTTGGAGAATCATCAACTGCTATATCAATAACCATACCGGAAAATTCTGAAACTATTGATGATGAAGATGAACCGCGACAACCCAAAATGCGAAGTTTACAAGATTTGTATGATTCGACAAATGAGGTACACCTTGTATGTCTTTTGGTGGATTCCGAGAATATAAGTTTTGAACAGGCGGTGCGAGACAAGAAGTGGCAAACTGCCATGGACGAGGAGATTAAAGCAATAGATCGCAACAACACATGGGAGTTAGCAGAATTGCCAAAAGGAACTCAGCCCATTGGTGTCAAGTGGGTGTTTAAGAGAAAGATGAATGCTCAAGGGGAGATAGAATGGTATAAGGCGAGACTTGTAGCAAAGGGATACAAGCAAAAGGCGGGAATCGACTATAACGACGTGTTTGCTCCCGTCGCAAGAATGGAGACAATCAGATTGCTCATTTCACAAGTGGCTCAATTCAAATGGCCGATATTACAAATGAATGTCAAGTCGGCATTCCTGAATGGTGTGCTTGAAGAAGAAGTTTATATCGAGCAACCACCCGGGTACATGAACATCGGAGAAGAAAAGAAGGTGTTGAAATTGAAGAAGGCACTTTACGGGTTGAAGCAAGCACCGCGGGCGTGGAATACTCATATCGATACATACTTCAAGGAGAACGGGTTCGAGCAATGTCCCTATGAACATGCCCTTTATGTGAAGAAGAGTGGAGGTAATATGTTATTTGTTGCTCTTTATGTTGATGACCTCATTTTTATGGGGAATAATAATGAAATGATACAAAAGTTTAAGAGCACAATGACACGGGAATTCGAGATGACAGATTTGGGCTTGATGAAGTTTTTCCTTGGTCTAGAGGTAAGACAAGGAAAGACGGGTATCTTTGTATCCCATGAGGCATATACAAAGGAGATTTTGAAGAAGTACAAGATGGAGTCTTGCAATCCGGTTTCAACACCAATGGAACTGAGTGCAAAACTCTCTAAGTTTGATGGAGGAGAACGAGTCAATGCAAGCAAATACTAGAGTTTAGTGGGAAGCCTTCGCTATCTCACATGCACAAGACCAGACCATGCATTAAGTGTCGGCATTGTAAGTTGGTTCATGGAGGAGCCCGTTTATGCACATTGGAAGGCGTTGAAGCGAATCCTACGATACATCCAAGGAATAGTGTCACTCGGGTTATTCTATACAAATGCGGCAGATTACAAGTTGGTCGGGTACTCTGACAGCGATTGGTGCGGAGACTTGGACGATCGGAAAAGCACATCGGGTTATGTGTTTTCTATGGGTGATACGGCGTTTACCTGGCTTTCAAAGAAGCAACCGATTATGACACTCTTGACATGTGAAGCTGAATATGTGGTAGCATCTTTGTGTGTACGTCATGCGATATGGCTCAGAAATTTGTTGGGCAAGTTGGAGCAACAACAACTCGGTGTGACTGTGATATGAGTTGACAACAAATCAACAATTGAGTTGAGCAAGAATTCGATGAATCATGAGAGAAGCAAGCATATTGACGTTCACTTTCACTTCATCCGAGATCAAGTGAAGGAAGGAAGTGTGGAATTAGTGCACGTGGCAAGTTGGGACCAAGTCACGGATATCTTCACAAAACCGCTACCGACGATACTTCTCGACAACTACAAAAGATTGATCAGTATGAAAGATGGCAGAAACATTTAAGTTTATAGGGGAGTCTTATTGAATAAACATTAAATGTCCGTTTTTATTAGTGCATTATTTTAGCAGTTTTATAGGAAAATGAAATGTCAAGAGTCAGTAGTTACTCTTACGGGTGATAATGAGTTTTAATTTTGGTTTATGGCTATTAATAGAATTGCCTATAATTAAGTTTATTTCAGTTTTAGAAGGGCAGACTACAACCTATAAATAAATCATTGTATTGCTTGTAAGCATGACATAGAATCGAGAATAAGGCCTCTCTTTAGAAATTATTGTTTTTCTCCACAAGTCCATAGTTTGCAGCCAACAATTTTTTTTACAAAAACTATAAATTCTCCAAATTAATCATGACTAAGAATTCAAAATCTTGAATTTTCTATTAGAAAAAATATATTAGGATTTCATATTAAATACTACCCTTACATCTAGGATTTAGAAGCTACGATTAAAATCCAAATTATCTATCCTAACTTTAGAACATCTTAGTACTTAACCTAAATTCGGTGAATTATGAAATTCACACATATAATTTTGGTAAAAGAATTTCCCACTCTTCCGATTGAGAAAATACATAAATGCTAAGTCTCCCATAAGAGTCTCGTGTACTCGTTTTGTTCAACATCAACTCCAATTTCCCTTGTGTATTTGAGTTTCAGGTTATTCCCAACTTGAAGTCATTAGCATTAACTTGTAAAGAGGCGACAATGATATGGGAAGGCCAATTTCCTGAGAAACTCCTTCACAATCTCAAAACTCTTCAATTGAGTCATTATTGTCACAATTAATATAATGTTTGGTGCCTACTCTAATGATAATTTCACTATCACTTCATGTGAATGAGCCATTACAAGTGAAAAAGAAATCTTGTAAGCAACAAATGAAGTGATAGTTTCATTCTTCTAGAATTAAACCATTCAATACCATTAAGAGTAGAAAATTAAGATCAATGACTCTATTGATTGATGGAATTCAATGGATCTAGTGAGAAAAAGTCATAAGGTCATTATCATCTTAATTAATCTAATGTTTAGTACATACACCAATGATAATTTCACTATCATTTTATGTGAATGAGCCATTACAACTAAAGGAGAAAACTTGTAAGTAACAAATGAAGCAATGGTTTCATTATTTTATAATTGAACTATTCAAGGCCATTTAGAATAGAAAATTAGGATCAATGACTCCATTAATTGATGGAATTGAATGGATTTAGAGAGCAAAAGTCATAAATTCATAAATTCATTAATAACACCCATTTCTACAATATATTTTATGTGTCGTCTATACCAAAGTTCTTGTTGACTTATAGAAAAGGTCATAAAAAATCATTTTCAATAACTAAAAGAAGAGACAATCAAGATTAATTACTCCTTTATTTGATGGAATTCCATGGATTCTAAGAGCCAAAGTCATAAGGTTGTGGTTGCAAGTAATATAACCTTCGATGCATACACCAATGTTGATTTCATGTTCAACTTATGTGAATGAGTCCTTACAACTAATAGAGAAAACTTTTAGCAAGAAATGAATCAATGGTAACATTCTTCTAGAATTAAACCATTAGATAGTTGCAATGAGAGACAATCAAGATCAATCACTCCTTTGTTTGATCAAATTTTATGAATTGATAGAGTTATTACTCATAAACGACATACCCATATTGCAGTTGTGATAAATAAAGAGTATATTTTTTCAACTATTACCTTACTAGATTTTGGCACTAATATGAATTGTATTAATGAAGGAATACTCCCTTCAAAATACTATTCAAAAATAACAAAAATGTTAAACACTACAAATAAAAGTAAGCTAGTTATTCAATATAAGCTCTTACAAGTTGCTATTTGTAATGATGGAATTTGTATTGCAATTCCTTTTTTAATGGTTAAAAACCTCTCTCAAAATATTATTTTGGGTAATCCTTTTCTACATCTGTTATACCCTATTGAAAAAATAAATGACAAGGGTATTTATGCCAAAATCAATGAAAACTCAGTAAGCTTTAAATTTGTATCTACCCCTACATATAAGGAGATAGATTTATTACTAAAAAGCATTAGAAGAAAAGAGAAATTTGTTAATTCTCTCCAAGATGAAATAACTTATAAGTATTTACAAAAAAAGCTCAATGCTCCTGTTGAGAAAAAAAAAAAACAAGAAATACAAAAGATAATTGATTCTTTAATATGTGTTGAAATTCCTATTATCTTCTAGAATAAAAATAAACATATTGTGACATCTTGCATAAGGTCATCATCCACAACATCCTTTAATTGATTGGACTCTTTTGTGTGCACGTGACTAGAAGATGTAGGTCCTAGTTGAAATAGATTAGTCATCATTTCTAACAATTTCTCTTTTAAGAATAATTCCATTAGAGCTTTTAGCAATTGTTTATGAGAATTTAAAGAATCAATAGTGACAAGCTTAGGACCATTAATTAGCATAATTCCTTTTGTTGTGTAGACTCCATCAATAAAAGAATCAAATTTCTCCTTCTAGTGAATAATAATTCATTGAGTGAGCCAAGGAACATGATGAATATTGACATCTAAAATACTAATAAGTTTAACCATAATGGTATAATCCATTTGATAATCTAGGATATCTGATACCAAGAGCCAAACATTAAGAGGAGGTCTTTTATCTTGTCATTTTGTTTACAAAATTGTTCATAAAGAGTTCTTTACTTGTGAGGTAAAGTTAAGGGATGTAATCCCCATTTGACAAACTAGGTTTTAAACTAATATGGAAATTTCTTCATGATGTTAGGAAAATGAATCAAAAAAATAAAGTAAAGACTTTTCCCATGCATCTATGTAATCAAAATAATTGTAGTTCTTAACCTTCCACCATTCTTTGAGATCACTAGTAGTAAAGAGATCACCTTGCCAATATTTAGGATAAAGAACCTTTTTAATTTTAAATTTGGCATAGGCTCATTCTTTGTAACCAAGGGTACCAAATCCTCTTTCCATGGGTTTAATAACCATTAAGCCTCTTTCATGAAGGATTTGTTGATAAATGAATGGTCCTTCAAATGATTAGGATGATACATATCGTCCTTTAGATAAAATTAAGCTACCTCATTAGGTAGAAGTTATGCATAGTTATTTTTAAAAACACAAAAAAATCAATATGCTTTGTAATTAAGGGATATGTCAATAATTTATCAAGTGTAAGCTCTTAAGTGTCATCACAATGTTTATCAATTTCTTTAGGTTTTAAACTTGCTACTTCCTTAGTTAGTGAATTAACTATTTTGGCTAGGAAATAAGGCCCTTATATAAGAGGTCTCTTACTCATGTATTTTGTCCTTACAAAAATTCATGGGTTCAAAAGTTAGGCAAAGAGTTTGATGTTCCTTTAATAAACTTAATATCAAAATCAAATATAGATAAAATTCCTTGCCACTTGGCAAATATGTGTTTTGAAACAATGTTTTTAACATCTTTTGTCAAAACATTTATTATAGTTTTGTAATCTATGCAAAGAAGGAATTTCTAATTTATCATATCACTTTCAAAATTTTGAATACAAAAAACTATTACAAGTACTTCTTCTTTTATAGTAAAGTAATAAACCTTGTTTCCTTTCCATATTCTAAAAGTAAAGCAAAGTAATTATTCCTAATTATGAAATCATTGTTTGAGAATACCCTTATAACCTTGATTAGAGGCAATAGTTTCAACTACTTTAAAGGCATCAAGATCGGAAATAGCTAAGTAGGGAAGCTCTTTAGCTTTTACCTAAAGTAGTTTAATAGCATTGGTTGGAGGATTCTTTTGAAGCCATTCAAATAATGGTTAGGAATCATATTCTAGATCTTTATAAAATTCTAAAAGATAATTTAGACTATCCAAAAATCTTTGTATTTTTTTTTTTGTCCTTCATTTCATCAAGAAATTTAGAGGTAAATTCAATTGCTCTATTAATAAGAATAATAGTTATTCAAGAACCAAAACCTAGTTTGAAATAACTTCATCTTTTTAAAAGAAGTAGCTAGACCTACTTTTTTCATTATATTCAAGAAAATATTTAAATGTTTGAAATGTTGTTCAATGGTATTAGAAAAAACTAATACATCATCCATATAAACAATAATAAATGTTGAATAAGCATTGAATATTTCATTCATAATCTTTTAAAATTCAAGAGGTGCATTTTTAGTCTAAAAGGCATTACATTCCATTCATAATGTCCAAATTGGGCTTAAATGCTATTTTATATCTATCCATTTCATGAATGTAGATTTGCTGATAATTAGATTTCATGTCAAATATTGAAAAGAGTTTAGCTTCATAAAGTTTGTTTAAAATATCTTTTTTATCATGTATTGGATACCTAATCCATCTTAATACCTTATTCAAAGGTTTATAATTAATATCTAATCATGGAACTCCTTGTTCTAATTTTGAAGCATTTTCAACATAAAATGAAAGACAACTTCATGGGCTATTACATTTTTGAATATGCCCTTTTTAAAGTAATTCAGCTTTTTTGTTTTATGGATTTCTAAATGTCAAGATCCCATTACAATGGGCCAACTTTTGTTAGAATTTGACTTTTGTTAAAGACATGTTCATATAGTAATTCCACAATATATTTATTTCTATTCTAGAAGATTGCAAGAATTTTAGTACATATTAAAGAATCAATTGTCTTTTGTATTTCCATTCTTATCAAACATAGAGAAAAGCTAAATAGACAAAAACCAAACAAAAATCAAGCACAACCAATACATAGTACAACAATAAAAAATGAAAGTAGATTTACAAGAAGAAAGTTTTCATTGATAATCATTACAAGCCTACAAAAAAAGAAGAGAGGTTTCTAGGAAATTTTACAAAGTTATTCTATGCAAAAGCTCCTTCTCTTATTTATAGCAGGAGTGGGTATTACCATGTGACATTATCAATAGATAAATTTTCTAAAGTAGCTTTAGGAAAGAGGATCATGTAACCTATAATTCAAAAGTGGCTTTAATAAAGAGCCTTTTTAAAAGCATAATTAAAACACTAAAAGTAGTTTATTGTTTATAGTTCATTAGGATCTTGGAATCTTACATAAGGCCATCATCCACAACATCCTTTGATTGACTAAACTCTTTTATTTGCATGTGATTGGAATATGTAGGTCCTAGTCAAAGTAGATAAGTCATCTTTTTTAACCCTAAAATATTGATATGTTTAGCCATAATGGTATATCCCATTTGATAATCCAAGGAACATGATACCAAGAGGTAACATTAAAAGGAGGTCTTTCATCTCATCATTGTGCTTAAAAAACTTTTCATAAATAGTTCTGACCTTGTGAGGAAAAGTCAAGGGATGTAATCCCAATTTGAAGAACTAGGTTTTAAACTGATTTGGAAATTTATTTGGATCATTAGGAAAATGGGTGCCAATGAGTCCTTAAAACTAAATGAGATAACTTATTATCAAGAAATGAAGGGACACATTCATTCTATAAGAATTGAACCATTTAATACTTGTAAGAAAAGGCAATCAAATCAAAGACTCCTTTATTTTATGGAATTCAATAGATTCATAGAGCTAAAGTCATAAGGTTATTACTGTCATGATCAATATAACATTTGACGCATACACCAATATCAATTTCATGATCATTTTGTGTGAATGAGTCCTTGCAACTAAAGGGAAAACTTGTAAGCAAGAAAAGAAGGAATGATTTCATTCTTCTAGAATTGAACCATTCTATACCATTAAGAATGGAAAATGAGTATTAATGACTCTTTTGATTGTTGGAATTCAATGGATTTATCAAGCTAAAGTCATGAGGTTGTTATTATCATGACTAATACAATGATTGTCACATAAACTAATGAAAATTTCATAATCATTTTGTGTGAATGAGTCCTTATAACAAAAGGAGAAAACTTGTTAGGAAGAAATGAAGAGATAGTTTCATTCTACTAGCATTAAACCATTTGATAACTACAGGAAAAGACAATCAAGATAAATAACTACTTTGCTTGATGGAATTCAATGGATTTAGAGAGAAAGTCATAATGTCATTATTGTCACGATTAATATAATGTTTGGTGCATATACCAGTGTCAATTTCATGATCATTTTGTGTAAATGAGTTCTCACAGCTAAAGGAGAAAACTTGTTAGCATGAAATGAAGAGAAAGTTTCATTCTCCTAGAATTGAATCATTTTAGAGCTACAAGAAAAGATAATAAAGATCAATGACTCCTTTATTTGAAGGAATTCAATGAATTGAGAGAGTTGATGTCATAAGGTCTTTATTGTCGTGATTAATATAGTGTTTGGTGCATACACCAATGATAATTTGATGATCCTTTTTGGTGCATATACCAGTGTCAATTTCATGATCATTTTGTATAAATGAGTTCTTACAACTAAAGGAGAAAACTTGTAAGCAACAAATTAAGCAATAGATTCTTTCTTCTGGAATTAAACCAGTTAATATAATAATAAAAAGTCAATTAAGATCAATGGCTCCTTTATTTAAAGGAATTTAGTGGATTCATAGTGCTAAAGTCATAAGATTATTATTGTCATGATTAATATGATGTTAAGTGCTTAAACCAATGTTAATTTTATTATCATTTTGTATGAATGAATTCTTGCAACAAAACGAGAAAGGTTATTGGCAAGAAATGAAGGGACTATTTCATTCTTCCATATTCAAACCATTCAAAACCTACAAGAAAAGATAATCAAGATCAATAACTCTTTTAATTGATGAAATCTAATGGATTTAGAGGGCTAGATTCATAAGGTTGTTGCTGTCACAATTAATGTAATATTTGGTGCAAGCACCAATGTTCATTTCACCATCATTTTGTGTGAATGAGCCATTACAACTAATGGAGAAAACTTGTAAGTAGGAGATTAAGTCATGGTTTCATTCTTTTAGAAAATCAAAATCAAAAACTCCTTTTATTAATGGAATCAATAGATTTAGAGTGTCAAAATCATAAGGTCATTATAGTCATGATTAATATAATGTTTAGTGCATAAACCAATGTTGATTTCATAATCATTTTGTGTAAGTGAGTCCTTGTAACTAAAGGAGAAAATTTCTTAGCAATAAATGATGTGACAGTTTCATTCTTTTGGAATTGAACTATTTGATACCATCAAGAATAAAAAATCAAGATCACTGATTCTTTCATTTGATGGAATTCAATAGATTCAAAGTGTCAAAGTCGTAAGGTCATTATTGTTGTGATTAATGTTTAGTGCATAAACCAATAATAATCTCATGATCATTTTGTATAAATGTGTCCTTGCAACTAAAAGAGATAACTTATAAGCAAGAAATGAAGGGACACTTTCATTCTTCAAGAATTGAATCATTCAATACCTAAAAGAAAGATAATTAAGATTAATGACTCCTTTGTTTGATGAAATTTAATGGATTTATAAAGCTAAGTTTATATGGTCATTTTTCTCACGATTAACATAACATTTGGAGCATACAACATGTTAATGTCAAGATCATTTTGTGTGAATGAATCCTTGCAACTAAAGGAGATGACTTCTAAGTAAGAAAAGAAGTGATGGTTTCATTCTTGTAGAATTGAACAATTCAATACTTGCAAGGAAGGATAATCATGATTAATAACACGTTTGTATTAAGGAATTCAATAGATTCAATGTGCCAATGTCATAATGTCATTATTGTTAGGTTTAATTTATTGTTTTGTGCATACAACAATGTTAATTTCATGATCAATATTTGTGAATGAGTTCATGCAACTAAAAGAGAAAACTTATAAGCAAGAAATGAAGTAACAGTTTCATTCTTTTAGTATCAAACCATCCAATACCTATAAGAAAGGGTAATCATGATCAATTAAACCTTTATATGATGCAATTTAATAGATTTAGTGTGCCAATATCATAAGGTCATTATTTATAGGTCTACTATAAAGTTTAATGCATACTACAATGTCAATTTCAAGATAAAGTTGTGTAAATAAGCCCTTATAACTAAAGCAGGTATCATTATTTTATAGTTGAACCATTCAATATCTACAAAAAGGAGAATCATGATCAATGACTCCTTTTTTTTTATGAAAATTAATGGACTCAAATCAAAGACTTGTTTGTTTGATGGAATTCAATGGATTTAAAGTGCCAATGTCATATGATTATGATTGGCTTGATGAATGTAAAGTTAATTTCATGATTATTTTGTGTGAATAAGTCCTTGCAACTAAAAGAGATAACTTGTCTACAAGAAATGAAGCACAATTTCACTTCTTTAAAATTGAATGATTCAATAGCTACAAGTAAGGACAATCATGGGAATGATTCCTTTGAATGATGGAAACCAATGGATTCACAGTGCCAATATCATAATTCATGATCATTTTGTGTAAATAGTCCATACAAATAAAAAAAAAGTTCTTAACAAGAAATAAAGGGATAGTTTGATTCTTCTAGAATTGAACCATTCAATACCATTAAGAATAGAAAATCAAGATCAATGGCCCCTTTGTTTGATGGAATGGATTTGGAGTGTCAGAGTCATAAAGTCGTTATTGTTGCAATACATTTAATGTTTGGTGCATAAACTAATGTTAATTTCATGATCATTTTGTATAAATGTGTCTTTACAACTAAATGACAACTTTTCCACATGAAATGAAGAGACACAATTTGATTCTTCTAGAACTAAACCATTCAATACCATCAAGAATAGAAAATCATGATTCATGACTTCTTCATCTAATGGAATTTAATGGATTCAAAGTGTCAAAATCATAAGGTTGTTATTGTTGCAATTAATATAATATTTGGTGCATAAATGAATGTTAATTTCAAAATCATTTTGTGAAAATGAGTCCTTACAACTAAAGGAGAAAACTTGTTAGCAAAAAATGAAGGGACAATTTCATTCTTTAAGAATTAAACCATTCAATGCCTATAAAAAAAGACAATCAAGATCAATGATTCCTTTGTTTGATGAAATAGTGAATTCATAGAGCTAAAGTCATAAGGTTGTTATTGCCACAATTAATATAACATTTTGTACATATGCCAATGTCAATTTTAGATTATTTTGTGTGAATTAGTCCTTGTAACTAAAGGTGATGACTTGTAAGCAAGAAAAGAAGCAACAATTTCATTCTTCTTACATTAAACCATGCAATACCATCAAGAGTAGAAAATTAGGATTAATGACTCCTTTGATTGATGAAATTCAATGGATTTAAAACCTTAAAGTCATAAGGTCATTATGGTCATGATTAATATAATGTTTGGTACACACACTAATGATAATTTCTTGATCTTTTTAGATGAATGAGTCATTATGACTAATGGAGAAAACTTTTAAGCAACAAATGAAGCAATGGTTTCTTTCTTCCGGAATAGAACCATTCAATACAATCAAGAAAAAAAAATCAAGGTCAAAGTCTCCTTAGTTTAATGGAATTCATGGATTTAGAGTGCCAAAGTTACAATGTTATTACTCTTTGGATTAATATAATGTTTTGTGCTTAAACTAATGTTAGTTTTTTTGACTATTTCATATGAATGGATCATTACAACTATTGGAGAAAACCTATTAACAAGAAATGAAAACAATTTCATTCTTCTAGAATAGAACCTTTCAATACCTACATGAAAAGACAAGCACAATCATTAACACCATTATTTGAAGGACTTCAATGGATTGAGAGAGCTAAAGTCATAAAGTCATTATTATTGGAATCAATATAATGTTTGGAACATCAATTAATGTTAAATTCATGTTGATTTTGGGCTAATGAATCTGTACAACTAAAGGAGAAAACTTGATAGGAAGAAATGAAGGGATAGTTTCTTTCTTTAAGAATTGAACCATTCAATACTTGTAAGAAAAGTTAATCAAGATCAATAACTCCTTTGTTTGATGAAATTTAAAGGATTCTTAGAGATAAATTCATAAGGTCATTATCATCACGATTAATATATTGTTTGGTATGCATACTAATGTAAGTTTGATGACCTTTTGGTGTGAATGAGTTTTGTAAGTAAAGGAGAAAGCTTGTTAGGAAGAAATGAAGGGATAGTTTCATTCTTCTAGAATTCAACCATTTGATACCTGCAAGAAAAGACAATCATGCTCAATGACTCTTTTGTTTGATAGAATTCAATGGATTTAGAGTGTCAAAGTCACATTGTCAGTATTGTCATGATTAATATATTGTTTGGTATGCATGCCTATGTTAATTTAATGATCATTTGGTGTGATGAGTTCAAACATGTAAAGAAGAAAGCTTGTAAACAAGAAATGAAGGGATAATTTTAAGATCAATGATTGCTTTCTTTAATGGAACACAATGGATTTAGAGTGCCAAACTCATAAGGTTGTAGTTGTCAAGATTAGCATAAAGATTGTTGCATACACCAATGTTAATTTCATGATTAATTTGTGTGAATGAGTCCTTATAAGTAAAGGAGAATACTTCTTAGCAATAAAAGATGCAACAATTTCATCATTCTATAATTGAACCATTTAACACTTTTAAGAAAAGACAAACTCAATCAATGACTCCTTTCTTTTAACAAATTCAATGAACTCTTGAGGTTGTTATTTTTGTGATTAGTATGAATTTTTGTGCACAAACCAATGTTAATTCCATGAACAATGTGTGAATGAGACCATGCAACTAAAGGAGAAAACCTATTAGTAAGAAATGAAGTGACATTTTCATTCTTCTAGAATTGAACCAATCAATACATTCATGAAAGGACAATCATGATCAATGACTCCATTCTTTTATTGAATTCAATGGATACAGAGTGCCAAACTCATAAGATTATCATTGTTGTGATTACTACAATTTTTGGTGCATGCACCAATGTTAATTGCATTCCCAATTTGTGAGAATGAGTCCTTGCAAGTAAAGGAAAAAACTTGTTACGAAGAAAACAAATGAGAGTTTCATTCTTCTATAATTGAACCATTCAATACTTTTAAAAAAGGACAATCACAATCAATGGCTAAATTCTTTTATGGAATTCAATGGACATTGAGTGTCAAACTCATGAGGTCATTATTGTCATGATTAGTATAAAGTTTTTTACATAGACCAATGTTAATTCCATAAACAATTTATATGAATAAGACCACACAACTAAAGGAGAAAACCTATTAGTAAGAAAAGAAGCGATGATTTCCTTTGTCAATAATTAAACTATTCAATACCTTCAAGAAAAAAGACAATCACAATCATTGACACCATTATTTGAAGGATTTCAATGGATTACAAGAGCTAAAGTCATAAAGTCATTATTGTTGCATTTAATATAATGTTTGGTGCATAAATCAATGTTAATTTCATAGTCATTTCAAGTCAATGAGTCCTTATAACTAAAGGAGAAAACTTGTTAGCAAGAAATGAAGGGACAATTTCATTCTTCAAGAATTAAACCATACAATGCTTGCAAGAAAAGATAATTATGATCAATAATTTTTTGTTTGATGGAATTCAATAGACTTGTAAAGCTAAAGTCATAAGGTCATTATCATTATGATTAATGTAATGCTTGGTACATATATACCAAAGATAATTTCACTATCATTTTCTATGAATGAGCCATTACAACTAAGGTGAAAACTTGTAAGCAATAATTGAAGTTACAATTTCTTTCGTTTAGAATTAAATCATTAAATTAGATCAAGAAATAAAAATCAAGATCATTACACCCTTGTTTGATGGAATTTAATGGATTGAGAGTGTCAAAATTGTAAGGTTGTTATTGTCATGTTTAATATAACATTTGGTGCATAAACTAGTGTTAATTTAATGATCATTTTGTGTAAATGAGTCCTTACAATTAAAGTTGAAAACTTGTTAATAAGAAATGACGGGACAATTTCTTTCTTTTACAATTGAACCATTCAATAGCTATAGGAAAATACAATCAAGATCAATAACTCCTTTGCTAGATGGAATTTAATGGATTCTAGGAGCTAAAGTTATAAGGTCATTATTGTCGCAATTACATATGCACCAAATGTTAAACAATAGTCTTTTAGATTGAGGCTTTTTCCCATTTTCTTCATTTATTTTTGGCTTCCTATAACTTATTGGAGCTTATTTTTCATACTAAGTTGTTTTTTCTTATTATAGGAGTGACAACTCTTATTCTTTGGTTTGGTAGGATAACTGATGGGTGGATAACCCATTTGCTCACAAAAGATTCCTTGAGTTTTCTCATTTTGTGATTGTCTATGTGGTTTCACTTCATTATAAGTGCAACACAAATTAAAACATAATGAATTATAAATACAAATTAAGAATACAAGAAAATGTAAGAGACTTAGAAATAATAGAGGTTTATTCACAAGGCATTCTAGGCTAACAATAGAAAGAAAATTATTTTTACAAAAGGGAAGGAGAGATATAGAGAGAGAGAGATTATGGGAGTTCTAATTGAATGTCTCTTCTGACATCAAATCTCTCATATTTATAAGGGTTTTACTCATCATAGGATTCTCTAAGCATATGACTTAAAGTAACTTTATTAAAGTTACTTTCATAAAGTGATTCCTTTTGTTGGTGATAGGTGACATAAAGTTACTTTCTTGAAGCACCATTAATAAGAGGCATCTACCTAATCTTGTCATTTGAAAGCTTATAGGGGTCTTGTGAGTCCTTCATGATGTCATCTTTTGCTAATTAGGCCTAATTACTTTCAACTTGCATCAGTTCTTATGACGATGCTTGTAAGGAAGCAAGGGTTGGTTGTAAGCATGTAGACATCATTTCTAATAACTTTCTTTCAAGACTAATTCCATGAGAGCTTCAATCATCTATTCTAGGAATTGATAGGAGACAAGCTCAGGAAGAACTACTCAAGGTCTGTTAATACAAACAATTTCTTTAGCTTTATAAACTCCATCTTGAAAATACTCAAATTTTTCCCACCATTGGATGTTAATCCTTTAAGCTATCCAAGGACTATGCTTAATATTAACATAAAAAATGTTAACGGGTATAGTCCCATTTGACAATCTGTGGAACATGATACCAAGTAAACAAAGTGTGTATGTCAAACTTTTATCTAAAGCACACTTAAAAGCATCTTCTCAAAGTTTATCAAGCTTAGGAGTTTTGTTTGCATTCTTAGCTAGTGAAATAACTAAATTTGTGGGGGGCTAAGACCCTTGTACTAGTGGTCTTTTACACATACATTGGTCCATGCAAAAGTTCACAAGTTAAAAAGTCAAGGAGAGAATTAAAAAATACCTTTAATAAATTTGATATCAAAGTCAAAAGCAAATTAAATTCCTTGCCATTGGGCAAAGATTTGTTTAGATGTTATGCCTTTAACATCTTTAGTAAGCACATCCTTTGCAACTTTACAGTCAATTCTTTAAAGGAATTTTTGATTTAGCAAATTAGTTTCAAATTTTTCTATGCATAAAACAATAGAAAGAATTCCCTTTTTAATAGTAAAGTAATTAACCCTAGCTCCTTTCCACACCCTAGAAGTAAAGCAAAGTAATTGTTCTTGACAATGAAGGTGTTACTTAAGAATACCACCATAACCTTGGTTGGAAGCATATGTTTCAACAATTTTAAAGGCATCTGTAAGAGGGATGGTTAAATAAGGAAGATCTTTATCTTTAAGTTTTGATTGTTTAATACCCATGTATGTTTATTTGTCCATAAAGGCAAATTTTTCTTTCTCAAACTAAAGCAAAAAGCTTATATGTAACTGAAGTTCTCGACTTCTCCCTAGGATCTACTAGTTTGTGATACTGAGAGGGGGCTGAATCAGTATCACCACAATTCGCAATTCGCAGGTAGGTGAACAACTTCAACCTCTTCTTAAAAGTGAACTCTTTCTCAGACTCGACTAAGGTAGATCTATTGCTACCTACTAATCACAATAGTCCCCAAAGTCACCTTTCAGACACATTGCCTAATAGACAATTCGGATGTTCTTGTTTAGGCCTTCGTTAGGTTATGGGTTGGCTGATACTTTAGCTGCGTTCACAACTCAATTCAAAACACAGAATGTAAAGCAAATTAAGAACACACGAGATTTACGTGGTTCCGTCAATGTGACGTACATCCATGGTGGTAGGGACTCTCCCTTACCGAGACCATCCACTATACTTGAGAATTTCAGTTATAATGGATGTCTTAATTTTCTACTCCTTTCACTATTGTAAATATTAAGTAAGTATAATACAAAGAGTGTCACTTACTATGTCTATCCTTCTTCTAACTTGTCTGGCCTCTGTTGAATTGAAAGACTACTCCACTGTCGCTTAGAAGTTCACCGTAACGCTCTCTAACCTCTCTTGAAGAAATTTGGAAATACGTTGAGTTCTTTCCAATGTTTCGCCAAATTCCTTCTCTAGGTTGTCTCACACAGCTCCTGCTTTCATCGTCTCGGTCTCACCTGTCTCCTTGTCTCACGGCTCGCCTCACGTTTCCCTTTTTTTTTTTTTTTGTCCAGCCCCTGTTCTGCCGGATCTCTCACCATCGACCGGATCTCTTTTTGCCGTCTACCGGATCTGTCACCGTCGACCAGATCTGTCTCACCGTCTGCCAGATTTTTCACCGTCGACCAAATCCCTGTTCTGCTGGATCTCTCACCGTCGACCAGATCTCCTTCTGCTGGATCTCTCACCATCCCAGCCGGCTCTCTCTCACGCCGTCGCTGGATCTCCTCTGTCCCAGCCGGATCTATCACCGTCCCAGCTGGATTTCCTTCTGCTGTCGCCGGATCTCCTTCCTGTCCAGCCGGATCTGTCACCGTCCCAGCCAGACCTCCTTCTGCTGTCGTCGGATCTCCTCTATCCCAGCCAGATCTCCTTCTGCTGTCACCGGATCTCCTTCCTGTCCCAGCCGGATCTGTCACCGTCCCATCCAGACCTCCTTCTGCTATCACCAGATCTCCTTCTGCTGTCGCTGGATCTCCTCTGTCCCAGCCGGATCTGTCACCGTCCCAGCCGGATCTCCTTCTGCTGTTGCCGGATCTCTTCTGTCTCAGCCGGATCTGTCACCGTCCCAGCCGGATCTCATGCCGTCGCTGGATCTCTCACCGTCTGCCGGATCTGTCTCACCGTCTACCGACTGCTGGTGTGCCAATCTACTCAGCTGCCGACTGCTGGTGTGCCAGTAATGTGCCGTTACTCGCCGGTTTCTCTCTCTTGCTGGTGGTGTTTGTTTTTCCAACCGGCCACTATTCTGCCGTGTATAATTTTTCTCTCTCTTCCAATGACTTCTTCTTTGGTCGGCTGGTTGTCTAGGTTTTCTGTCCATTTTGCTCAATTACCCGACCCGTCTTTTTGTTGTCTTCCGATGGCTTTTATATACTCTTCCATGAAATCCCAATAGGATTTACTTGCGGTGAATTTACTGTCTTACCCTTTTCATGTGGCTTTTACATTCTTGCCCCTCTATGTGGCTTTTACCTTCTTACACACTTAAATCTAATTGACAACAATTACAACCTATACAAGGCTATGGGAACAACAATCTCCCCCTTTGTAATTGTTGGTAATACTCATGACAAAAGCCACTATACAGCAGTTTCAACTCCCCCTAAATATACATTCCCCCTTTCTTAACAACTCCTTCTACACTGTTGCTTCTCTCCCCCTTTGCCAACCAATTACAAATTTGAAAAACTCGCAAAGTGAAGAATGAGGATTTACCTGAACTTCAGGCTTGAGGAGACATTTGCACAGATAGACTCAATCTGTGCTTTTTAAACAGCTTCTTATTAGTGGGTCTTGGAACCAGCTCCCATGTATCATTCTTCTTAATTTGATCCAGCTCCTCATTGATAGCTTTGACCCAGGCTTGGTCTTGAATAGCCTCTTCAACATATTTAAGTTCAACTTGTGAGAGTAGAGCAGTAACTCCCACCATTCTTCTTCTTGTTGTAACTCCTGCTGATGGGTCACCTATGATCTAATCTCCTTGATGAGCACTGGTCCATGTTTTCTTTGTCCTTCTTCCTTGCACTGTCTTAGTTGCAAGAAGATCTCTTTCTTTATCTTCAGACTCATTCTTCTCCGAGTTTAAACTTACTTCTTGTTCCTTTTCTTCAGGTTGATCTGATTTTTCATCTATATTGAAGTCATCTTCTTCATTGTCCTCAGCTTCTCCATTCTGCATTGTTTTCCAGTTCTCATCTATTCTTACATCACTGGAAGTGATCACTTTTCCCAGCTTATGTAGGAAAACTCTGTAACCTTTTGTCTTTGCTGAGTATCCCACAAAGATGCCTTCATCAGACCTAGCGTTGAATTTTCCCAAGTTTTGCTCCTTGTTCTTCACAAAACATGGGCTGCCAAAGACTCTGAGATACATGGTTGTTGTCTTCTTCCCACTCCATAGCTCATATGGAGTCTTATCAGTATTGGGCCTTAGTAGAACTCTGTTCAGTAGGTGTACGGCTGTAAATGTTGCTTCTGTCCAAAATCTTGTGTGAAGCTTGGATTTCAACAGTATAGTTCTTACCATTTCAACCACAGTTCTATTCTTCCTCTCTACCACCCCATTCTGTTGAGGTGTTCTTGCTGCTGCCATCTGATGGTGAATTCCATGCTTCTTAAGGTAATCTTCAAAAGCTCCATTTGTGAATTCAGTGCCTTGATCTGACCTCAATACTTTGATCTTCTTTCCACTTTTATTTTCAGCCAATCCTCTGTATCTCTTGAAGCAATTTAGAACTTTTGACTTGTGTTTGAGGTGCATAATGCAGGTCCTTCTGGAATAATCATCAACAAACAAGATGAAGTACCTATCACCTTTCAACCCTTTTGTTTTCATCGGCCCATACAAATCAGTATGCACAATGTCAAACACTGCTTCAGAACTGAACTCTTTGGTCTTATACTACTTTCTGACATGTTTTCCTTTAGAGCATGCTGAGCAAACATACTCTCTCTCTCTCTCCTGAGGTCAAAAATATCTCTGATTGCATGAGTAGTGGTTAGCTTCCTCGTGTTCTTCTGTGACAGGTGTCTTAGCCTCCTATGCCTGAGTTGATTTTCTTCTTCTTTGGTGAGTAAACAGCTGCTTGCCTTGTCTTCATCAATCACATATAAATTTCTAGCTGTTCTCTTCCCGGCTGCAACAGTATGGCCTTCTTTACTCTTTACCTGGCAACCTGTTTTTGTGAATATTACCTTATGGTCTTCGTTGCATAGCTGACTGATAGATGCTAAATTATATCTGAGTCCTTCAACGTGTAGAACATCCTTCAGCTTTCCTCTTCCAATCTTTACTGACCCTTGACCATTAATGTTGAGTGAATCATCATTGCCAAACTTGACTCTACCTTCTCTTGATTTATTTAGCTTTGATAATTTACTCTTGCCACCCATGATGTGCGAAATGCATCCACTATCAAGGATCCACTGCTTATCCTTGCAGTCAGATTTGAGTGCAATTTTAGCTATATTAGCCACTTCCCTTTTAGCTTTATATTCCTTCTTTTGAACTGGCTGGAAGATAGCTTTCTCCTTTTTCTCAACTTTGACTGCACTGCTTGTTTTCACTGTGCCATTGAGTGCCTTCTCTTGCTCAGGGAGAAGTGTCATGCATCTCTTGGCATTATGGCCATCCTGCCCGCACCTTTCACACTGTTCCAAGTCTGCCAATATAGCAAACTTGTTCTTTGAAACCACTGGTTTGGGCTTCCACCAACAATCCTTGTTAGTGTGTCCATGCCTTTTACAGTATGTGCAAGAACTAACGACAGGTGTTCTCTTCTAAAATCTGTATTGTCTCCCCCTGTATGCAGCATCGTATCTTCTCAGGTTGGAGACATATACTGGCCTTCTCTACCAGCAGTTACTCGCTTTATGACCCCAAATTCCACAATAAAGGCAATGACCTTGAAACTGCCTTTTCTTGGGTCTGATCGCTACTTGTCTTCTTCTGTTCATCACTTGATGTGTAGGCAAAGTAACTGACTTCTTTACTTGCGTGACTTTCATTTCAATCACCTTCTTCTCCTTCTTCTGTTTAGCCGTAGCCCTCTGCTGGCTGACTTTCTTTTCTTCCTTCTTGTTTGCTACCCTAGGTTGCTTCTTCAGATCTTCTTTATTCTCAGCTATCTTCTTCTGAGTCACAATCTTCTCTTTCAACTTCTGTGGCATATTCTCATTTTCTTTAACCAATGTAGCCTTAGATTGCTGCACTTTCTCTACATTCTTCTTTCCTTTTCCAAAACTTGTTTCTCCTATCATTTCAAGCTTCTGCAAGTTCTCTTTGCTACTTTTGAGTTATTGCTGAAGTCTCAGCAATTCTTTCTCCATTTCTTCAATTTTTGAAGCTCTTAAGCCAAGCTCTACTGTAAGGTCTTCATATATTTTGATCTGTTCCTCAAATCTTCTCTTTAAGTCAATATGCTCAGCCCTTATTTCACCGTTTTGACTTTCAGCTTCCTCAAACTTTGCTTTAACTTGTTTTATATGGGCCTCCAACCTTCTTATGGTTCTGCCCCTTCTGATTATCTCCTTTGAAGTTGCTTCCAACTCAGCTTCAAGATCTGGCTCTTCTTCATCAACTTCCTCTTCCTCTTCAGAGGTTGAGCTACCACTTTGTGCTGATGCCATAAAGACATACTCATCTGATGAGTCTTCATCTTCCTCCTCATTAGCTTCTTTTGTCTGACTCACATAACTCTTGAATGAGCCTCTCGTCTTCCTCTGTGGGTTGGCAATCTTCTTATTGGACTTCTTTGATTTGAATGATGATCTTCTCCATCTTGAATTCTGCTCATCATCATTATCCTCATCTTCATCATCAAGTTTCGCTCTGCACTGAGAAGCAAAGTGTCTAGTCTGCCAACAACGATAACATCTCAAGGACAACTATCCTTTTCTTTTCTTAGACCCCTTTTTGAATTTCCTTGTGAAGTAAGCCAATACTTCACCTTCACTTTCTTCCTCATCATCATCATTATCCTCACTGGATGATTCTTCCTTTTCTTTTATCTTCAAGTGTTTCATAGCTTTAAAAGTTGCCTCCTTTGATACCTTTGACGGTGAGGAGCTCTCAGTCGACTTTATTCTCATCTCATATGCAATGAGATTGCATTGAAGATCATGCAGAGACATAAAGTTGAGATCTCTACTCTCCTCTATGGCTGCCACCTTTGAAGCAAACCTCTTAAGCAGAATTCTCAAAATTTTCTTCACAATCGATGAGTCCTTCTTATTCTTCCCATGACTTCTCAGATCATTTACAGCATCAATAACCCTAGTGAAGAACTCTTGAACTGTCTCATTCTTCTGCATTCTAAGAGATTCATATCTCTCCTTGAACACTTGAAGCTTAGCCTCCTTCATTCTGCCATCACCTTCATAGACTTTCTGCAATCTATCCTATATCTCCTTGGCAGATTTGCAGTCCATAACTTTAGCATATTCAGCATCTGTCAATGCTGAAATAATGACATTTGAGGCCTTCCCATTTATCTCAAACTGCCTTAACTCCTATGGGGTTGGGTCTTTAACTTCTTCCAGAGCCACAAAACCCTCCTGTACGCATTTCACCACGTTCATGCCCATGGTTGCAAATACCACTTGCATTCTTGCTCTCCACATATGATAGTTGGTTCCGTTGAAGATTGGAACCTTCTTGTTGTAAGTGGTGCTAGTGCTGGTACCGGCTTCCATTTCTCAGTATGCTGAACAAATCAAACTTCTAGATCCCTTCAAACTAGTACACCAAGCTATTAAACTTCAAACTGGTGAACCTGTACTCTGATACCAATTGAAGTTCCCGACTTCTCCTTAGGATCTACTAGTTTGTGATACTGAGAGGACGGTGAATCAGTATCACCACAATTTGCAATTCGCAGGTAGGTGAACAACTTCAACCTCTTCTTAAAAGCAAACTCTTTCTTAGACTTGACTAAGTAAGATCTATTGCTACCTACTAATTACAATAGTCTCCAAAGTCATCTTTTAGATACCTTGCCTAATAGACAATTCAGATGTTTTTGTTTAAACCTTCGTTAGGTTATGGGTTGGCTGGTACTTTAGCTGTGTTCACAACTCAATTCAAAACACAAAATGTAAAGCAAATTAAGGACACATGAGATTTATGTGGTTTCGTCAATGTGACGTACATCCATGGTGGTAGGGACTCTCCCTTACCGAGACCATCCACTATACTTGAGAATTCAAGTTACAATGGATATCTTAATTCTCTGCTCCTTTCACTATTGCAAATATTAAGCAAGTACAATACAAAGAGTGTCACTTACTGTATCTACCCTTCTTCTAACTTGTCTTGCCTCTGTTGAATTGAAAGGCTGCTCCACTGCCGCTTAGAAGTTCACCACAATACTCTTTAACCTCTCTTGAAGAAATCTGGAAATACGTTGAGTTCTTTCTGATGTTTCGCCAAATTCCTTCTTTAGGTTGTCTCACACAGCTCCTACTTTCACCGTCTCGGTCTCACCCGTCTCCTTGTCTCACAACTCGCCTCACGTTTCCCTTTTTTTTTTTTTGTCCAACTCCTATTCTGCCGGATCTCTCACCGTCGACTGGATCTCTTTCTGCCGTCTGCCGGATCTGTCACCGTCGATTGGATCTGTCTCACTGTCTGCCGGATTTGTCACCGTCGACTGGATCTCCTTTTTCCGGATCTCTCACCGTCCCAGCCGGCTCTCTCTCACGCCGTCGCTGGATCTACTCTGTCCCAGCCGAATCTGTCACCGTCCTAGCCAGATCTCCTTCTACTGTCGCCGGATCTCCTTCCTGCCCCAGCCGGATCTGTCACCGTCCCAGCCGGACCTCCTTCTACTGTTGCCGGATCTCCTCTGTCCCAGCTGGATCTCTTTCTACTGTTGCTGGATCTCCTTCCTATCCCAACCGGATCTGTCACCGTCCCAGCCGGACCTCCTTCTGCTGTCGCCGAATCTCCTTCTGCTGTCGCTAGATCTCCTCTGTCCCAGCCGGATCTGTCACCGTCCCAGCCGAATCTCCTTCTACTGTCGCCGGATCTCCTCGGTCCCAGCTGGATCTGTCACCGTCCCAGCTAGATCTCATGCCATCGCCAGATCTGTCTCGCTGTCTACCAATTGCTGGTGTGCCGATCTACTCAGCTGCTGACTGCTGGTGTGCCGCTAGTGTGCCGTTACTCATTGGTTTCTCTTTCTTGCTGGTGGTGTTTGTTTTTCCAACTGGCCACTGTTCTGCCGTGTATAATTTTTCTCTCTCTTCCAATGACTTCTTCTTTGGTCGGCTGGTTGTCTAGGTTTTCTATCCGTTTTGCTCAATTGCCCGACCCGTCTTTTTGTTGTCTTCCGATGACTTTTATATACTCTTCCATGAAATCCCAATAAGATTTATTTGCGGCGAATTTACTGTCTTACCCTTTTCATGTGGCTTTTACATTCTTATCCCTCTATGTATCTTTTACCTTCTTACACATTTAAATCTAATTGATAACAATTACAACCTATACAAGGCTGTGGCAATAACAGTAACAAATGAAGTGAAAAATTCTTTCTTTAAGAATTGAGCCATTCAATACAATCAAGATCAATGGCTATTTTGGTTAAAGGAATTCAATGGAATCCAAGTGCCAATGTCACAAGGTCATTCTTGTTGCTATTAATATAATGTTTCATGCTTAAACTAATGTCAATTTCATCATCATTTTATGGGAATGAATGCTTGGAACTAAAGAAGAAAACTTGTTAGCAAGAAATGAAAAAATAGTTTCATTCTTCTAAAATTGAACCATTTAATTTTTATAAGAAAGGACAAGCATGATCATTAACTCCTTTATTTGATAGAATTCAATAGATTCATAAAGCTAAAGTCATAAGGTTATTATTGTTGTAATTAATATAATGTTTGGTGCATACACCAATGTCAATATCATTATCATTTTGTGTGAATAAGTCTTTGCAACTAAAGGAGAAAACTTTTATGCAAGAAAAGAAGTGATAGTTTCATTCTTCTAGAATTGAACCATTTAATTCCATCAAAAATTGAAATCAAGATAAATGACTCCATTGATTGATGGAATTTAATGGATTTAGAAAGCTGAAGTCGTAAGGTTATTATTGTTGGGATTAATATAATGTTTGGTGCATACACGAATGATAATTTCACTATCATTTTGTGTGAATGAGCCATTACAACTAAAGGAGAAAACTTTTAAGCAACAAATGAAGTGATGGTTTCTTTCTTTTAGAATTAAACCATTAAATATGATTAAGAAAAAAACAATTCAAATAAATGACTCCTTTGTTTAACGATATTCGATAGATTCAAAGTGTCAACATCATAAAGTCATTATTGTCATAATTCATATAATGTTTGGAGCTTAAACTACTGTAAATTTCATGAACATTCTATATGAATGAATGCTTGAAACCAAAGGAGAAAGCTTGTTAGCAAGAAATAAAGGAACATTTTCATTCTTCTATAATTAAACCATTCAATCCCTATAGGAAAAGACAATTATGAACATTAACTCTTTTGTTCGGTGTAATTTAATGGTATTAAAGCTTGATTAAGGTTGAAATTATGGTTAATACTCATAGTTGAAACCTAGGTCACATTGTTGTTGGTTGCTCATGAAAGTTAGGGTTGGCATAAGAGCTAGCATTAAATTGTTAACAATGACATTATGAATTTTAGTGAATATTTTAAGTCCAAGTTGGCTTTCTTGTTGTAGTAGTAGTAGTAGTAGTAAAAATTTTAGTTATAAAAATAAGTAAATAATTATTAATAAAAATTTAGAAAATAATGATTTGTAAAATTAGACTCTTACTTCTTCCTCCTCTTCCCATATTCAAAATTAGGGAAGTTTCTTCTCAAAAATTGATTATGTTATTAAAATAATTGAAGCTTAACCTTTAACTTAGGTTTATAATGACTTCTTTTTGTTGTTGTAAGAGCTTATTAGCTTTTATCAATAGAAATATAAATTTATCCATATTAGGATGGTTCAAGTAGCCTATAAACCTATTATTAGATTGGATTTAAATAACTCAACAATTATTTGTGTACATGATAAACATAACAATCATTTTCATTACTTCTTATTCTGAGTAGTAGAATTAAGTTTAAGTGATGGGCCTATTTAGTTCTCATGTTTTCCAAACTTTACATTGTCATTATCAAATCCTAACTTAATTCATATTTAATGTTTAGACATTAAGATAGAAAAATTTGGTATGATGCCTACTTTAGAAATTTTAATCCTTATTTATGGGATTCATTATAAGGTTATGAATACCACAGTTCCTAGAATTAAAGAGATTGCAACTAAATATGCTGATAAAGGAAAAACTACTTTATTTCTAACAAATAGATCAAAAGCAAATGTTATAATTCTAGAATCATAACATGTGATTAGGTTAAATTACCTGAGCAATGGAATTTTGAAAAGGTTGTTTAACTAATTAAACAGGTCAATTGACGAATGGAAGAAATCATTAAATATAAGGATGGCAATGTGGAAATATGATTTGCTTCATAAAGAAGTGTAAGGTTAAACCTTAAAAAGGGAAAAGAAAAAGAAATTAAATGTAGATATTCTACTTCATCTATTCCTCTTACTAAGCTGGATGGAGTAAGAAGATTAAGTGAACAACTTAGTCAACCATAATATAAGGTTGACTTTCCTCCCTTTACTTTTGCTTGTTTGATTAATAAACCAATTGAATTGACAAATTATATGTCTCATTCAAGATCTCCCTCTTTATTTTATAGGGATATCAAGATGAAGACAAAAGTATTTATGTGCTTATAACCTATAATGAAGTAAAAGAAAAGGTAAAAGAGTTATTTTACTCTTCTAAAAATACTCAAAAGAGAAAATGGTCTTTTATGACTTTTAATCAAACTCAACAAGAACTTTGGCATTGATAGCATAAAAAATTTATTGCCAAAATGGGTAGAAAAAATTTATAAAATTCAATAGAAACCCTTTCCTAATTTTTCTGCCTCTGGAGAATGCTAGGTTCTTGAAAAAACTTATCAAAAATATTTAACCAAAAAAGGTAAAAAGGTTAATAGTAGTCACCCTCCTACTTTAAATCTTTCTTTAAAAAAGAAAGATAGTGAGGTAATAGCTTCACCTTATAAGGTAGAAGCTACAATAAGTGCTGTTATATAGCAAGGGAATTATACTAAATGAAACTTGAATCAATGGGCTCTCAACTAATGAAAATAGAAAACAAGGTTGAAGAAGCATCCCATAATTGGGATCTTATTTTGCAGCCTCTAGTTAAACCAGAAATAGAAAAAAGGGTTTTATTTAAACCCATATCTTTAAAAGAAATTACTTTTAATATGGCTAGCAATGGTTTTGAAAGGATAAAACTAGTCGATGGAATTGCTAAGCAACTTAAAAGTTTGGGTTTAAAAGATAAAGAAGCCATAATATTGGAAAAAAAAAGAACAAATTAAATTTGAAATTAAAGATGAAAAGGAGGAATATATAGATCAAATATAACAAATGTTCTTAACAAAACAGAATATGGATCCTTCTCTTTCTAATTAGAAGGAATAGCTTTAAGTTGATAAAATGACCTTGAATATAGCTCCAACTAAATTGTACTATCCTAGACCAACGCCTATTCACCTTTTATTAGAGGAACAATCAGAGTATAATTATGTATAGTATGATGGTAACAGCATCATAGAATGGAATCTTGATGGTAAGACTAAACATCAAGTTTTCATTCTATTGCACTACATGATGATGTTTGTAATTGCTACAAAAACAAAGGGTAATTATGATCCTTATATTGCTAAAATTATAACGAGTGGTTTTATTGGATGTTTTAAAGGCTAGTGGGATTTTTATTTGCCGAGAGAAGCAAAAAGTCAAATATTTTCTGTGAACAAAACAAAAATTAAGAATACTAATCTTTGATTGTGTTAATAAACTAATTTATACAATTACCAATCATTTTATTGGTACTATCACCTTGTCAATAAACCAAACTTATGAAAAACTCATCAATTTATGATGACCTAACTTGGTTCATTTCAAGTGGTACAAAGCTGTGTTTTTCTCAAATGTCTTTACTAGAGAAAATAGTAAAAGTATCTTCTAGAAAGAGAATTTCCTCTTCAGGTTACCTACCCTATTTGTTGAAAGAGTTAAAACTAGGCTTAAAGCCAATCACTATGGAATAATTGATTATAATCATTATATTTATAGTGAATTAGCTATTGAAATAATAGTAGAAGGAGTTGAACTCTATAATGAAATTAAGCTACATGGGTAGTTACAAAATGAAAAAACTCAAGGGAAAAGAGCATTGGATAGTTTTTGTGAACAAATGGATTATCTACCCATTATCTATCCATAGAAACCCAAAAAATTAAAGCTTATCAACCTTATAAGATGAGAAAAAATCATACGAGAAGAAAGGCAAAGCAATATAATAAATTCAAGAATTAACTCTCGATGAAGGTCTTAAAAGATTTTGCATGTTTCCTTGACAAAAAGTGATTTTGATGAGTCAGATTTAGAGCTTGAAGTTATTACAAAAGATACTACTTCTGAATCTTATGAATTTGGCACTAGAAAATGTAATGCTTATTAAGTTATATTTAAATAGAATGGCTTATTAGTTTTAACAAAAGAGGATAATATGATTTTGGATCTTGTTGATACAATTCTGGATCCAAAAGATAAATGAGAATACTTAGCAAAAAATCATATTTTCGATTTTAATCCATAAATAGTTGAGCTAAAAGAAAGTTATAGTTTAAAATCTACTGTACAATGAATTAAAAGAAGGAACATCTAACCTTAAAGCTATAGATGAACCAACCATTAAAGAGCATAAAGTTGATATACAAGAATTGAAAATAGAAATTAAAAGATTCAAAGAAAGGATTATGATCCTTGAAACTCCAACTAGAGAAAAGGAAGAATCTCTAACTTCTCTAGAAATGTCTTTTAATAAAAATGAATTAGAAATGCTCCAATATATTAATCATATTGATAGGGTTATTACCTTTAAATGACATTCTAAGATCACTCTTGTGATAAATATAAAATATATCTTTTCTATTATAGCCTTAATTGATTCAAGCACTAATATGAATTGTATTAATGAAGGAATCATACCTTCAAAGTACTTTTCTAAAACCATAGAAGTGTTAAACATTCCAAATAAAGGTAAGTTTGTCATTCACTATCAAAAGTATCATAAGTTGCAATTTGCAATTACAAAATTTGTCTTGAGATTCCTTTTGTTATGGTTAAAAACCTATCTCAAAATATTATTTTGGGTAATCCCCTTTTTCATATGTTATACCCCCATCAAAAAAATTAAATGATAAGGGTATTTATGTCAAAACCATCAGGAAACCAATTAGCTCTAAATTTGTATCTACCCCTCAATATAGGGAGGTAGATTTACTTTTAAAATGCATTAAAGGAAAAGAGAGATTTATTCATTCTCTTCAAGATGAATCTGCTTATAAGCATATAAAAGAAGAGCTTAATTCCTTATTTTGACCACAAAAATACAAGCAACGCAAAAAGGCAATTAATTTTTTAATATGTGCAAAAATTGCTGCTAGTTTTTGGAGTACGAACAAAAATATTGTAGAATTGCCTTATGAGCCAACTTTTTATGAAAGTTGTGAAAGACATTTTAACAAAAGTTGATAAAAACTTTGCCTCAAAACAAATCTTTATTAAATGGCAAGGAATCTTATTAGTATTTGATTTTCATATTGAGTTTATTAAACAAGCTTCGAATTCTTATCCTGATTTTCTAACTTATGATTTTTTATAGGGACATACCTTATGATTAAAAGACCTTTGATATAGGAGCCTTAGTCCCTTGCAAAGTAACTACAATAAAGTTGTAAGATATCATTATCTATGACCAACTAAGGGAATCTCTTGGTTATACCAACCTTCACTTTAGAATATAAATAAGCACTTTAAGAAGATCAAGAGGAACACAAAATTTCTTCCTTTAAAAACTTTTTTTCTTTCTCTCTATATCAAAAGCTTGTAATGTCTTTCAATGCAAGCTTATTTCTTGTAAGTTTTCTTTATCTATCCCTTTTAATTACTATTATTTATATATTGAATATGTGTTTAGTGTTTGTGAATTAATCTTGTGAATGGTTATGAATGGTTTATTGTCACAATTAATCTATTGTTTAAAGCATGCACTAATGTCAATTTCATAATCATTTTGTGTGAATGAGTCCTTACAACTCCAGGAGAAAACTTTTAAGCAAGAAATGAAGTAATGGTTTCATACTTCTATAATTGAACCATTTAATGCCATCAAGAAGAAAAAATCAAGATCAATGGCTCTTTTGTTTGATGAAATTCAATGGATTTAGAGTGTCAAAGTCATAATGTCATTATTGTCATGATTAGTATAATGTTTAGTGCATAAACGAATGTCAATTTCATGATCATTTTGTGTAAATGAGTCCTTGCAACTAAAATTGAAAACTTGTTAACAAGAAATGAAGGGATAGTTTCCTTCTTCTAGAATTGAGCCATTTGATACCTGCAAGAAAAGATAATCAAGACCAAGGACTCCTTTTTTCAATGGAATTCAATTGATTTAGAGAGAGAAAGTCATAACATTGTTATTGTTGCAATTAATATAATGTTTGGTGCATCCATCATGATAACTTCATGATCAATTTGTGTGATGAGTCATTATAGCTAAAAGTGAAAACTTATTAGCAAGAAATAAAGGGACAATTTCATTCTTATAGAATTGAACCATTTGAGACCTACAAGAAAAGACAATCAAGATCAATGACTCCTTTATTTGATAGAATTTAAAGGATTTATAGACCTAAAGTCATAAAATCATTAATATTACAATCAATCAAATGCTTGGTGCAAGGACTCGTTCTTTGAAATTGATCATGAAATTAACATTGGTTAATGCACTAAACACATTAGATTCATTGAGCCAATCATGACCTTATGACTTGGGCACTCAAAATCCATTGAATTTCATCAAATAGTGGAGTCCTTAATCTTGATTGTCTCTTTTGGTAGGTATTGAATTGTTCAATTCTCAAAAAATGAAACCATCTAATTATTTCTTGCTAACAAGTTTTCTCCTTTTATTGTAAGGACTAATTCACACAAATTAATCATCAAATTAACATTGTTTTAAGAGCTAAATAGTATATTAATTGTGACAACGATGACCTTAAGACTTTGAAACTTTAACTTCATTGAATTTAATCTAATAAAAGAGTCATTGATCTTAATTGTCTTTTTGTGCAAGCATTGTTGTATGGGTTAATTTTACAAGAATGAAACCATTGCTTCATTTTTTGCCAACAAGTTTTCTCCTTTTATTGCAAGGATTCATTCACACAAATTTATTATGAAATTAACATCTATGTCTACACCAAACAACACTTTAATTGTGACATACATGTCAAAAGAGCTTAAGTAGTTTAAATCCTTTGAATTAAATCAACAATGGAGTCATTTTTCTTAATTAGCTTTTCTTACATGGATAGAATGGTTCATTACATGAAAGATAAGATCATCACTTTATGTCTTCACCAATCACATATTTTGTTGAGAGATAAATGTTATTATGTCTTGGGTTGTTTGAATCTATTAAAGTCCATCGAATCTATTGGAGAGCACGTTTTACTTGAAAGTTGATATCATCACTTGATTCCTTGGTAATATGGCTTTTATTTTCATTGCATGGAATTGCTCATGCAAAATGATCATGCAATTAACACCCATGTTTACACTGAACATTAATCTCATTGCAACATACACATCAACAAACCTTTGGTAGTCTAAATCTATTGAATTATATCAAACAAATGAGTAGTTTTTCTTAATTTTCTTTATACCATGGATTGAATGGTTCATTGCCTAAAAATGAGATTGTCACTTCATTTATTGCAAATTACTAGTGGCTTTGTGGCCCAGCTTAAAGGCTGGTCAGATTTCAATTTGTTTGATGATGCAAAAACTCAAATTTTTTCTTCCATAAAAATAAAAGATGGGACACAATTATTTGACTTTGTCAATACACTCGTTTATACTATATCTATCCATTTTATTTGAACAACTATTGTTATTAGACAATACTTGTGAATAGCTTATTAATTTAAGGTGTCTTGACTTGTCTCATTTTAAATAGGACATTACTCCAACAAATGTAAAACAACACAAAAGATTCAAGAATTATCAATATATGCAAGTCTTAAGAGGTTGCAACTGAATCTCTTTTTATCAGATAATGACTCAGTCTAAAAGGATTTAGAATTGGATATGATTGAAAAAGATAAGTCATCTAGTTCTAATTTTGAGTTAGAAACAAGTTGTTACAGCTAATGTGAGTATTTTCAAGCTTCATGCCAAAGCAATGACTTTATGTGTCCTAACTAAAGAAGATAATATGATATTGGATCTTATAGATAAAATTACAAATCAATTAGAAAAAAGAGGACAGCTAGAAAAATATTTGCATCAAGCCAAAGAAGAAAAATTCAAAGAATCAAGTATAAAAAATACTTCTAGAATAATGAATGTAGATGAAGGCTATAGTTTAAAAACAGTAATACAGAGAGTTAATGGAGTTGATGATGAGGTTAAAACCACAAGAAACTTTATACAAGAACATAAAGTTGAAACTTGAAAAGGAAATAAGACAAATAAAAAAAGGGATTGTTATCCTTGAATCAATATTGGAAGAAAAAGAAATAACTCTAGAAATTGCATTGAAACTCTCTTTAAAAGAAGAAGAAGATCATGATAATCTCTAGTTTATTAATCTAGAGATAAGGTTATTACTTATAAATGGCATATGGTTGTAATAATTTTTTTTAAAAAAGAATATGCTTTTCCTACTCTAGCACTTAATGATTTAGAAGTAGATATGAATTGTATTAATGAAGGACTAATACCTTATACACATTTTTCAAAAATCACAAAAGTGTTAAACACCACCAATAAGAGTAAGTTTCTTATTAAATACAAGCTATCACAAAGTAGCTATTTGTAATGATAGTATATGTTTAGAAATTCCTTTTGTGATGGTTACAAATCTATCATAAGATTTCATATTAGGAAATCCTTTCCTATACATGATATGCTCAATAAAGAAAATAAATGATGGAGGGATATATGTAGAGGTCAATGGAATGCTTATTAGCTTTACATTTACTTCCATTCCTCAATATAGAGAAATTGATTTGGTTTAGAAAAAGATTAAGAGGAAAGAAAGATTTTGAAGTTTGTTAACTAATGAAATTGCTTATAAGCACTTAAATTAGAAACTTAAAACTCATGTTAATGAATAGAAAATACAATAAATGCATAAAGCAATAGAATTCATGATATTTGTAATATTCCCTATTGTCTTGTAGAATAGAAAGAAACATCTAGTTACATTGCCTTATGAGCTGAATTTTGAAGAAAGTAATCCTTATGAAAGAAAGGCCAATTGCTATGGTACCAAGGCATATGGAAATTTGTGAAAAAGAAATTACAAAATTATTAAAAAAGGGCTTATCAAATAAAGTAATAGTCCTTAGAGTTGTCTAGCTTTCTATGCGGAACATGTGGATTCCAAGATTAGTTATTAACTAGAAACCATTAAATAAGGCTTTAAGATGGATTAGATATATGATACCCAATAAACGAGAGTTATTAAGTAGGCATTATAAGGCCAATATTTTTAAAATTTGATATGAAATTCAGTTATTGGTTCATCTAGATAAATGAAAAGAATAGATACAAGTCACAATTACTATACCATTTGGGCATTATGAATGAAATGTTATGCCTTTGATCTGAAGAATGTAGCAACAAAATTTCAAAAAATAATGAATAAAATATTTAATGCTTATTTAGCATTCATTATTGTTTATATTGATGATGTGTTAATATTTTTTAACACCATTAAAAAACATTATAAACATGTACATATTTTCTTAAATGTTATTAAAAGAGTAAGCTTTATGGCATCTACAAAGAAAGTAAAATTGTTGCAAACTCGTGTTCAATTCCTTGATCACTTGATAGAAGTACGAAACCATCACCTCTACACTTACAAGTTTTCTCCTCTAGTTGTAAGGAATCATTCATAGAAAATGATCACAAAATTGACATTGGTGTATGCACCAAATGTTGTATTAATCACAAAAATAATGACCTTATGAATTTAGCTTTATGAATCCATTAAATTCCATGAAAAAAAAAGAATCTTTGATGTTAATTGTCTTTTCTTGCTGGTATTGAATGGTTCAATTCTTTTAAAATGAATCTATCCCTTCATTTCTTGCCAACAAATTTTCTCCCTTAGTTGCAAGGACTCATTGACACAAAATGATCATGAAATTAACATTGGTTTATCCACCAAACATTATATTAATCATGAAAATAATGACCTTATGACTTTGGCATTTTGAATCCATTGAATTGCTCCAAGGAAAGGAGTTAATGATCTTAATTACCTTTTCGAGCATGTGTTGTTCAATTCTAGAAGAATGAAATTGTGCCTTCATTTCATGCTAACAAGTTTTTTGCTTTAGTTATAAGGACTCATTCGCACAAAATGATCATGAAATTGATGTTGGTGTACGTACCAAACATTATACTAATCAAGAAAATAACAACCTTAAGACTTTAGCTCTACAATTCCATTGAATTCTATTAAATAAAGGAGTTAATGATCTTGATTTTCTATTCTTAATAGTATTAAGTGGTTGAATTCTAGAAGGATGAAATCATTGCTTCATTTCTTACTTACTAGTTTTCTCCTTTAGTTGCAAGGATTCATTCACACAAATTGATCATTAAATTAACATTGGTTTAAGCACCAAATAATATATTAATTGCAACAATAATGACCTTATGACATTGACACTCTAAATATTTTAAATTCCTTTAAACAAAGGACCAATTGATCTTGATTTTCTTTTTTCCTTTTTTGATCATATTGAATGGTTTAATTCTAGATGTAAGAAATAGTCACATCATTTGTTGCTTACAAGTTTTCTCCTTGAGTTATAATTACTATTTCACAAAAATTATAGTGAAATTATCATTGGTATATGCACTAAACATTATATTGATGATAATAACAATGACCTTACGACTTTATTTCTATGAATCTATTGAATTCTATCAAACAAATGTGTCATTGAGATTGATTATCTTTTCTTACAAGTATTGAATGGTTCAATTTTAGAAGAAAGAAACTATCCCTTCATTTCTTGCTAACAATTTTTCTCCTTTAGTTGCAAGGACTCATTGACACAAAATAATTGTAGTGAGTTGGGTATTTGCTTGGTATCTATAGTTTTGTCAAAATTTTCAACAAAGATTTCTTCCTAATTGATGACTCTAGGGCAAGAAGCTTCAAAATCATGGCTTGAAGGTGAGGGTCTAAGAATAACAGATATGATTACTCTTAAGAGATTAACTTATAGTTGGAACTAATAGAGGTTTCTAGGGATTTCCCCACATACATCCTAGTGCTGATGAATGAACTCACTGCCTCACCTAGGACTTACTTTTGGGACCACATTCATTTAGTTCATCCCTATCATATTTAACCTCATGGTGCTCACACTTGATTTCACTCTTAAAAATAACTAGGGATATTATTCCTTTTCCTCATCAATCTAAACCAATGGCTATGAATGAAGAAGTTTATTTTGAATGAAATGAATTTATGGGCTCATCTTTCATGAATTTGACCATTCACACTCTATGGGCTAAGTTAATCAAAGTTATTAACTCCTTTGTTTGACAAAAGGAAAAGCCTTGTTTACAATAAATGAAATTAAGAGGTCGTCTCTTAGAAATTGTACCATTCATACCAGGTAAAATAAGCTAATTAATGTTAATGACTTATTTGTTTGACAAAATTCAATGAATTCAAAGTCTTAAAGTTGTAATGACATGCTCATTGCATTGAATATACTGTTTGTTGTAGGAGGAAAAATTATTTTCATGATCATTTTGTGTGATTGACTCCTTGTAATGAAAGAAGAAGTTTAGTTAGTAAGAAATGAAGTTATAAGCTATGTTTCAAGAATTGAACTATTTAAACCTAACAAGATAGGTAATTGTTGTTCCCACAGCCTTATATAGGTTGTAATTGTTGTCAATTAGATTTAAGTGTGTAACAAGGTAAAAGCCACATAGAGGGGTAAGAATGTAAAAGGCACATGAAAAGGGCAAGATAGTAAATTCGTTGCAAGTAAGCCTTATTGGGATTTCATGGAGGAGTATATAAAGGTCATCGGAAGACAACAAAAAAAGATGTATCGGCTATTGAGAAAAACAGACAGAAAACCTACGCACACCATCGGCAAGAGAGAGAAACTTGTGAGAAAGGCACACCACCAACACACCAGCAGTCGACAATTGAGTAGATCAGCACACCACCGACACACTAGCAGTTGGCAACTGAGTAGGTCGGCACACCACCGGCACACCAGTAGTTGGCAGCTGAGCAGGTCGGCACACCACCGGCAGACGGTGAGAGATCCGGGATGGCGTGAGAGAGAGCCGGCTGGGACGGTGACAAATCCAGCTGGGACAGAGGAGATCTGGCGACAGCAGAAGGAGATCTGGCTGGGACGGTGACAGATCTGGCTGGGACAGGAAGGAGATCCGGCTGGGACGGTGACAAATCCAGTTGGGACAGAGAGAGATCCGGCTGGGACAGAGGAGATCCAGCGACGGCGTGAGAGAGATCCAGCTGGGACAGAGGAGATCCAGCGATAGTGTGAGAGAGAGCCGGCTGGGATGGTGAGAGATCCAGCAGAACAGGGGTCCAGTCGACGGTGAGAGATCCGGCAAAACAGGGGTCCGGTCGACAGTGACAGATCCGGCAGTACAGGGGCTGGACAAAAAACAGAAACCATGAGGTGAGCTGTGAGACAAGGAGACAGGTGAGACCGTGAGACAGTGAAAGCAGGAGCTGTGTGATACAACCTAGAGAAGGAATTCGGCGAAGTATCGGAAAGAACTCAACGTATTTCCAGATTTCTTCAAGAGAGGTTAAAGAGCGTTGCGGTGAACTTCTAAGCGGTAGTGGAGCAACCTTTCAATTCAACAGAGGTAGGACAAGTTAGAAGAAGGGTAGACACAGTAAGTGACACTCTTTATATTGTACTTGCTTAGTATTTGCAATAGTGAAAGGAGCAGAGAATTAAGACATCCATTGTAACTGGAATTCTCAAGTATAGTGGATGATCTCGGTAAGGGAGAGTCCCTACCACCTTGGATGTACGTCACATTGACGGAACCACGTAAATCTCGTGTGTCCTTAATTTGCTTTACATTCTGTGTTTTGAATTGAGTTGTGAATGCAGCTAAAGTATCAGCCAAACTATAACCTAACGAAGGCCTAAACAAGAACATCTGAATTGTCTATTAGGCAAGGTGTCTGAAAGGTGACTTTGGGGACTATTGTGATTAGTAGGTAGCAATAGATCTACCTTAGTCAAGTCTAAGAAAAAGTTCACTTTTAAGAAGAGGTTGAAGTTGTTCACTTACCTGCGAATTGCGAATTGTGGTGATACTGATTCACCCCCCTGTCAGTATCACAAACTAGTAGATCTTAGGGAGAAGTCAGGAACTTCAATTGGTATCAGAGCACAGGTTCACCAGTTTGAAGTTTAACAGCTTGTTGTACTAGTTTGAAGGGATCTAGAAGTTTGACTTGTTCAGCATACTGAGAAATGAAAGCTGGTACCAGCACTAGCACCACTTATAGCAAGAAGGTTCCAATCTTCAACGGAACTAACTATCATATGTGGAGAGCAAGAATGCAAGTGGTATTTGCAACCATGGGCATGAATGTGGTGAAATGCGTACAGGAGGGTTTTGTGGTTCCGAGAGAAGGTAAAGACCCAACCCCAGAGGAGTTAAGGCAGTTTGAGATAAATGGGAAGGCCTCAAATGTCATCATTTCAGCATTGACAGATGCTGAGTATGTTAAAGTTATGAACTGCAAATCTGCCAAAGAGATATGGGACAGATTGCAGAAAATCTATGAAGGTGATGGCAGAATGAAGGAGGCTAAGCTTCAAGTGCTTAAGGAGAGATATGAATCTCTCAGAATGCAGAAGAATGAGATAGTTCAAGAGTTCTTCATCAGGGTTATTGACGCTATAAACAACCTAAGAAGTCATGGGAAGAACAAGAAGGACTCATCAATTGTGAAGAAAATTCTGAGAATTCTGCCTAACAGGTTTGCTTCAAAGGTGACAGCCATAGAGGAGAGTAGAGATCTCAACTTTATGTCTCTGCATGATCTTTAGTGCAATCTCATTGCATATGAGATGAGAATAAAGTCGACTGAGAGCTCCTCAACATCAAAGGTATCAAAGGAGGCAGCTGTCAAAGCTATGAAACACTTGAAGATAAAAGAAAAGGAAGAATCATCCAGTGAGGATAATGATGATGATGAGGAAGAAAGTGAAGGTGAAGTATTGGCTTACTTCACAAGGAAATTCAAAAAAGGGTCTAAGAAGGGAAAAGGACAGTTGTCCTTGAGATGTTATCATTGTGGGCAGACTAAACACTTTGCTTTTCAGTGCAAAGTGAAACTTGATGATGAAGATGAGGATGGTGATGATGAGCAGAATTCAAGATGGAGAAGATCATCATTCAAATCAAAGAAGTCCAATAAGAAAATTGCCAACCCACAGAGGAAGACGAGAGGCTCATTCAAGAGTTATGTGAGTTAGACAAAAGAAGCTGATGAGGAGGAAGATGAAGACTCATCAGATGAGTATGTCTTTATGGCATCAGCACAATGTGGTAGCTCAACCTCTGAAGAGGAAGAGGAAGTTGATGAAGAAGAGCCAGATCTTGAAGCTGAACTAGAAGCAGCTTCAAAGGAGATAATCAGAAAGGGCAGAACCATAAGAAGGTTGGAGGCCCATATAAAACAAGTTGAAGCAAAGTCTAAGGAAGCTGAAAGTCAAAATGGTGAAATAAGGGCTGAGCATATTGACTTGAAGAGAAGATTTGAGGAATAGATCAAAATATGTGAAGACCTTACAGTAGAGCTTGGCTCAAGGGCTTCAAAAATTGAAGAAATGGAGAAAGAGTTGCTGAGACTTCAGCAACAACTCAAAAGTAGCAAAGAGAACTTGCAAAAGCTTGAAATGATAGGAGAAACAAGTTCTGAAAAAAGAGAGAAGAATGTAGAGAAAGTGCAGCAATCTGAGGCTGCATTGGCTAAAGAAAATAAGAATGTGCCACAGAAGTTGAAAGAGAAGGTTGTAACTCAGAAGAAGATAGCTGAGAATAAAGAAGATCTAAAGAAGCAACCTAGGGTGGCAAACAAGAAGGAAGAAAAGAAAGTCAACCAGCAGAGGGCTACGGCTGAATAGAAGAATGAGAAGAAGGTGACTGAAATGAAAGTCTCATAAGCAAAGAAGCCTGCTACTTTGCCTACACAGCAAGTGATGAACAGAAGAAGACAAGCTGTGATCAGACCCAAGAAGAGGTAGTTTCAAGGTCATTACCTTTATTGTGGAGTTTGGGGTCATAAGGTGAGCAACTGTTGGTGGAGAAGGCTAGTATATGTCTCCAATTTGAGAAGATACGATGATGTATACAGGGGGAGATAATACAGAATTCAGAAGAGAACACCTGTCGTGAGTTCTTGCACATACTGTAAAAGGCAAGGACACGCTAACAAGGATTGTTGGTGGAAACCCAAATTAGTGGTTTTAAAGAACAAGTTTGCTATATTGGTAGACTTGGAATAGTGTGAAAGGTGCGGGCAGGATGGCCATAATGCCAAGAGATGCATGACACTTCTCCTTGAGCAAGAGAAGGCACTCAATGGCATAGTAAAAACAAGTGGTGCAGTCAAAGCTGAGAAAAAAAAAAAAAGCTATATTCCAACCAGTTCAAAAGAAGGAATATAAAGCTAAAAGGGAGGTGGCTAATATAGCTAAAATTGTACTCAAAACTGACTACAAGGATAAGCAGTGGATCCTTGATAGTGGATGCACTTCGCACATGATAGGAGACAAGAGTAAATTATCAAAGCTAAACAAATCAAGAGAAGGCAGAGTCAAGTTTGGCAATGATGATTCACTCAACATCAATGGTCAGGGGTTAGTAAAGATTGGAAGAGGAAAGCTAAAAGATGTTCTGCATGTTGAAAGACTCAGATATAATTTAGCATCTGTTAGTCAACTATGCAACGAAAACCGTAAGATAATATTCACAAAAACAAGTTGTTAGGTAAAGAGTAAAGAAGGCAATACTATTGCAGCTGGGAAGAGAACAGCTGGAAATTTATTTGTGATTGATGAGGACAAGACAAGCAGCTATTTACTCACTAAAGAAGAAGAAAATCAACTCTGGCATAGGAGGCTGGGACACTTATCACAAAAGAACATGAGGAAGCTGACCACTACTCATGCAATCAAAGATATTCCCAACCTCAGGAGAGAGAGAGAGTATGTTTGCTCAGCATGCTCTAAAGGAAAATATGTCAGAAAGTAGTATAAGACCAAAAAATTCAATTCTGAAGCAGTGCTTGACATTGTGCATACTGATTTGTGTGGGCCGATGAGAACAAAAGGGTTGAAAGGTGAGAGGTACTTCGTCTTGTTTGTTGATGATTATTCCAGAAGGACCTACATCATGCACCTCAAACACAAGTTAGAAGTTATGAATTGCTTCAAAAGATACAGAAAATTGGCTGAAAATGAGAGTGGAAAGAAGATCAAAGTATTGAGGTCAGATCAAAGCACTGAATTCACAAATAGATCTTTTGAAGATTACCTTGAGAAGCATGGAATTCACTATCAGATGGCAGCAGCAAGAACACCTCAACAGAACGGGGTGGTAGAGAGGAAGAACAGAGTTGTGGTTGAAATGGCAAGAACTCTACTGTTGGAATCCAAGCTTCACACAAGATTTTGGACAGAAGCAACATTTACAGCCGTGCACCTACTAAACAGAGTTCTACTAAGGCCCAATACTGATAAGACTCCATATGAGCTATGGAGTGGGAATAAGACAATAGCCAAGTAACTCAGAGTCTTTGGTAGCCCATGTTTTGTGAAGAACAAGGAGCAAAACTTGGGAAAATTTAATGTTAGGTCTGATGAAGGCATCTTTGTGGGATACTCAGCAAAGACAAAAGGTTACAGAATTTTCCTGCATAAGCTAGGAAATGTGATCACTTCCAGTGATGTAAGAATAAATGAGAACTGGAAAATAATACAGAATGGAGAAATTGAGGATAATGAAGAAGATGACTTCAATGTAGATGAAGAATCAGATAAACATGAAGAAAAGGAACAAGAAGTTTAGACTCGGAGAAGAATGAGTCTGAAGATGAAGAAAGAGATCCTCTTGCAACTAAGACAGTGCAAGGAAGAAGGACAAAGAAAACATGGACCATTGCTCATCAAGGAGATCAGATCATAGGTGACCCATCAGTAGGAGTTACAACAAGAAGAAGAATGGTGGGAGCTACTACTCTACTCTCATAAGTTGAACCTAAATCTGTTGAAGAGGCTATTCAAGACCAAGCCTGGGTCAAAGCTATCAATGAGGAGCTGGATCAAATTGAGAAGAATGATACATGGGAGCTGGTTCCAAGACCCACTAATAAGAAGCTGTTTGAAAAGCACAGACTGATTCTATCTGTGCAAATGCCTCCTCAAGCCTAAAATTCAGGTAAATCCTCCATCTTTACTTTGCGAGTTTTTCAAATTTGTAATTGCTTGGCAAAGGGGGAGAGAAGCAACAGTGTAGGAGGAGCTGTTAAGAAAGGGGGAGTGCATATTTAGGGGGAGTTGAAACTGCTGCATAGTGGCTTTTGTCATAAGTGTTGCTAACAATTACAAAGGGGGAGATTGTTGTTCCCACAGCCTTGTATAGGTTGTAATTGTTGTCAATTATATTTAAGTGTGTAAGAAGGTAAAAGCCACATAGAGGGGTAAGAACGTAAAAGGCACATGAAAAGGGCAAGACAGTAAATTCGCTGCAAGTAAGCCCTATTGGGATTTCATGGAGGAGTATATAAAGGCCATCGGAAGACAACAAAAAAAGACGTATCGGCTATTGATAAAAACAAACAGAAAACCTACGCACACCACCGGCAAGAGAGAGAAACCTATGAGAAAGGCACACCACCGGCACACCAGCAGTCGGCAGCTGAGCAGGTCGGCACACCACCGGCAGACGGTGAGAGATCCAGTGACAGTGTGAGAGGGAACTGGCTGGGACGGTGACAGATCCGGCTGGGATAAAGGAGATCTAGCGACAGCAGAAGGAGATCCGGCTGGGACGGTGACAGATCCGGCTGGGACAGGAAGGAGATCTGGTGACAGCAGAAGGAGATCCGGCTGGGATGGTGACAGATCCGGCTGGGACAGAGGAGATCTGGCGACAGCGTGAGAGAGATCCGGCTGGGACAGAGGAGATCCAGCGACAGCATGAGAGAGATCCGGCTGGGACAGAGGAGATCTGGTGACGGCGTGAGAGAGATCCGGCTGGGATGGTAGGAGATCTGGTGACGGCGATGGCGTGAGAGAGATCCGGCTAGGACAGAGGAGATCTGGTGACGGCGTGAGAGAGAGTCGGCTGGGATGGTGAGAGATCCGGTCAACGGTGAGAGATCCGGCAGAACAGGGGTCCGGTTGACGGTGAGAGATCCAACAAAATAGGAGTCTAGTCGACGGTGACAGATCCGGCAGAACAAGGGTCTGGTTAATGGTGACAAATCCGGCAGAACAGGGGCCGGACGAAAAACAGAAACCGTGAGGCGAACCGTGAGACAAGGAGACGGGTGAGACCGTGAGACGATGAAAGCAAGAGCTGTGTGAGACAACCTAGAGAAGGAATTTGGCGAAGTATCAGAAAGAACTCAACGTATTTTTAGATTTCTTCAAGAGAGGTTAAAGAGCATTGTAGTGAACTTTTAAGTGGCAGTGGAGCAACCTTTCAATTCAACAGAGGCAAGACAAGTTAGAAGAAGGGTAGACACAGTAAGTGACACTCTTTGTATTGTACTTGCTTAGTATTTGCAATAGTGAAAGGAGCAGAGAATTAAGACATCTATTGTAACTGGAATTCTCAAGTATAATGGATGATCTCGGTAAGGGAGAGTCCCTACCACCGTGGATGTATGTCACATTGACGGAACCACGTAAATCTTGTGTGTAAGGATACAGCTAAAGTATCAGCCAACCCATAACCTAAGGAAGGCCTAAACAAGAACATCTGAATTGTCTATTAGGCAAGGTGTCTGAAAGGTGACTTTGGGGACCATTGTGATTAGTAGGTAGTAATAGATCTACATTAGTCGAGTCTGAGAAAGAGTTCACTTTTAAGAAGAGGTTGAAGTTGTTCACTTGCTTGCGAATTGCGAATTGTGGTGATATTGATTCACCCCCCTCTGAGTATCACAAACGAGTAGATCCTAGGGAGAAGTCAGGAACTTCAGTAATCAAGGTCAATGACTACTTTGTTTGATGAAATTCAAAGCATTCAATGTACCAAAGTTGTAATGATGTGCCTGTTGTAATCAATATATTGTTTAGTGTGGACACAAATGTTAAATTCATGATCATTTTGTGTGAGTGACTAAGTGTAAGCAAAGGAGAACACTTGATTGTAGGGAATGAAGTTACTAATCATCCTTCAAAAATTGAAGCATTCAAACCTAGTATAAAAAGCTAATCAAATCAATGATGCCTTTGATTAAAAAAAAAATAAATGGATTTAAGGTGCCAAAGTTGTAATGACATGCTTGTCATAGTGAATACAATTTTTGGTGTTGACAAAAAAGTTATTTTCATCATTATTTTGTGTGAATGACTCCTTGTAAAAAAACCATTAAAACTCTATTGTTTTTTGAAATTCAAGGAAATTGAAGTGCCAAAGTTGTAATGATGTGCTTGTAACTCTATGTTAATAAGTCCTTGTAATGAAAGGACAAGGTTTGTTAGTAAAAAAATGAACTTAAGAGCTTATACTTTACGATTTGGATGATTCAAACATGGTAAGACAAGCAAATCAAGATCAATGACTCTTTTGCTTGATGTAATTTAATGGATTCATAGTTTCAATGTTATTTTCTTGATCATTTTGTGTGAACAACTCCTTGCAATTAAAGGAAAACTTGTTAATAGGAAATAAAGTTATGGTCTCATCCTTTAGGAACTAAACCTTTTAAATATAGTAAGATAAGCTAATCAAAATCAATGACTCCTTTGTTTGATAAAATTAAATAGATTTAGAGGAAAATTTTGTAATGATGTGCTTACCAAGATGAAAATGATGTTTGGTGTGGATACAAGTTAATTTCATGATCATTTTGTGTGAATGACTATTGACAATGAAAGGAGAAGTCATGTTAGCAAGAAACGATGTTACAACACCATCGTTCAGGAATTAAACCATTTAAACATGGTGAGAAAAGCAAATCAACATTATGGACAACTTCTTTTGATAAAATTCAATGGATTTAAATATAATGTTTGGAGAAGGTACAAAATTTAGTTACATGATCTTTTAGTTTTAATTTCACTTTTCAATGAAAGGTGATATGAATCCTGTTAAACATAGTTGAAAATCCCACAATTCAATTTTATATAGAACACTAGGAAAACTAAACTAGATTTATAAGATGTAAATGACTTTGACCTTAAGCTTAAAGAAGCCAAACCAATAGTTGTGAAGGGGGATATGTATGCTACACTCCAAAAAAGAATGGATTTAGGAGTGATAAGTAAGATTGAATGCTATAAGAAGAATTAGTTCTTGATAAGTTCTTTAGCTCTTGAAAGAACCAAAGGAGCAAATTCTCACCCTTGATTTCACCTAATGTTCTGCCCACTTTAATAAGGAAATCAAACATATTTTTTATGAGTTGTTGTAGAAACCCTTACAATCACTTAACACAAACCCATTTAACACACTTATACAATTAATAAAGCCTCAGCCTACATTAAGATATGTTTTACTACCCTTTAAGTTTGAATTAACTTTTTTGGTCCAATCTTTTTTAATATGCCCACCACGTACCTCTTTCACCTTTCTAGCTCTTAAACATGTCATTTGCACTTCTAGAATACTCAATGGATTCTTAGAAGCCCTCCATACATTAACTCCTTTAGGATTTCATCAAAAAGAGATGTCTTATTAGCAAGAAGTGAAGTTATTGTCTCATGCTAGAGAAATTGAACCATTCAAACCTAGTAAGAAAAGCTAATAAAAATCAATGACTCTTTTTTTTTTTTTTATGGAATTCAATGGATTCAAAGTGTCAAAGTTGTAATGACATTTGAATCACATTAAATATAAATTTTTATTTAGGCCTAAAATTTAGTTCAATGATCATTTTATGCGTGTAAGTCCTTGCAAAGAAACCAGAATGCATGTAATTAGGAAAAAAGTTATGGGCTCACACTTTAGGAATTAAACCATTCAAACTTAGAAAGACAAGATATCATGATCATTAACATCTTTATTTGATAGAATCCAATGATTTCAAAGTGTCAAAGTGTAATGTCAAGCTTATTAGAATGAATATGATGTTTGGTATAGATATAAAGGTTATTTTGATGGTAATTTTGTGTGAAAAACTCCTTGCAATGAACCAAAAAATCTTGTTAGCAAGAAATGAGTTATAAGATCATCCTTCAGAAATTTAACATTCAAACCCCATAAGAAAGGCTAGTCAAGAACAATGACTCCTCTGTTTATGTTAATGACTACTTTTAACAAAAGGAGAAGACTTATTAATAAGAAATAAACTTATGAGTGCATCCTTTAGGAACTTGACCTTTCAAATGCAATAAGATAAGTTAATCAAGATCAATAACTTTTTTCTTTCATGGAATTCTATGGATTTATAGTGAATTCAATCACACTAAGATGCTTGTTGCAATAAATATAATGCTTGGAGTTGATATAAAAGTTAATTTCAAGATTTCTTTTTTTGTGAATTACTCTATGCAATGGAAGGAGAAATCTTATTAGCAAGAATAAAGTTATTATCTTAACCTACAGGAAGTGAACCATTCAAAGTTGGTGTGAAAAGCAAATCAAGATCAATGACTCTTTTGTTTGATGGAATTCAATGGATTTAAAGTGTTAAAGTTGTAATGACATCCTAGTCACTATAATATAATTTTTGGTGTAGACACAAAGTTTAGTTTCATGATCATTTTTTACATATGACTCCTTGAAAAGTAACAAACAAGAAAAGACATTATGGGCTTACACTTTAGGAATTTAACCATTCAAACATGGAAAGAAAAGCTAATCATGATCATTGACTTCTTTGTTTGATGGAATTTAATGATTTCAAAGTGTCTAAATTGTAATTGTGTGCTTGTCATAATGAATATGATGTTTGGTAGAGATATAAATGTTATTTTGATGGTCATTTTGTGTGAAAATCTCCTTGTAATGAAACAAAGAAGTCTAGTTAGTTAGAAATGAATTATAGGCTTATCCTTTAGAAATTCAAACTCCATAATAAGGACTAATCAAGATCATTGACTCCTTTATTTAATGGAATTCAAAGGATTTAGGGTGACAAAGTTGCAAAGATGTGCTTTGTTGTAATAAATGTAGTGTTTGGTGTATGCATAAAAGCTAATTTCATGATTACTTTGTCTAACTGATTCCTTGTAATGAAAAGAGAAGTCATTTTAGTAAGAAATGAAATTACATGCTCATCCTTTAGGAATTAAAGCACTCGAACTTGAGAAAAAAAGCTAATCATTATAAATGACTTGTTCATTTGTTGGAATTTAATGGATTCATAGAATCAATATTGTAATGATGTGCTCATTACAATGATTACCATATTTGGTGTACACACAAACCTCAATTTAATGATCATTTTGTGTGAATGACTCCTTGCAATGAAAGGAGAAGTCTTGTTAAGATATAATGAAGTTATGGATCATTCTTTAGTGAATGAAAGATTCAAACTATGTAGGAAAAGTTAATCAAGATTAATTATGGAGATAGACACAGGGAGAAATCATTAATTATTAATAATTAAAGAGTTATTCTTTTCTTAAGGTCATGATCATTAATTATGGAGACAAACTTAGGGTGAAATAATTATTAATAAGAATATGGATAATAATTATCTTCAAAGTATATCTTACAATTGTTGTAAGGACTCATTTAGATGATCATTTTATGCATAAAATAATGTTGATTTCATGATCATCCTATGTAAATGAGTCCTTGTAGTGAAAGGAGAAAACTTATTAGCAAGAAATGAAGGCAAGTTTCATTCTTCTATAATTAAACCGTTCAGTACATATAAGAATAGAAAATCAAGATCAATGACTCCTTTGTTTAATGGTATCAAGGGATTCAGAGTGTTAGAGTCATCAGGTCATTATTTTCATGATTAACACAATTTTTGGTCTACACTTGAATGTAAATTTCATAATCATTATGTGGGAATGTGTCCTTCCAACTAAAGGAAAAAACTTGTAAGCAATAAATGAAGTGATAGCTTCATTCTTATAGAATTGAAACATTTAATACCTACATGAAAAGATAATTATGATCACTAACTTCTTTGTATGAATTTGAGACCTAAAGTTATTAGGTCATTGTTGTCACAATAAATATAATGTTTCATGCATACACCAATGATACTTTCATGATAATTTTGTGCGAATCAAGCATTACAACTAAAGGAGGAAACTTATAGGCAAGAAATGAAGGGACAGTTTCATTCTTCTTAATTGAACCATTCAATATAGTTAGGAAATAAAGATCAATGAATTCTTTGCTTAAAGGAATTCAATGGATTTAGAGTACCAAAGTCATAAGGTTGTTATTGTCATAATTAATATAATGGTTGGTGCTTAGACCAAGGTTAATTTCATGATCATTTTATGTGAATAAATAATTGCACTAAAGGAGAAAGCTTGTTAGTAAGAAATGAAAGGATAACCTTTACTCTTTCTGGATTAAGAGTAGGTAGTCTAAAGATAAATTTTTCTTTCCAAAATTCACTTTTACTATCTTCTTTTGTAAAAGCATTAGAGAAAAATACGTCTTTCTACCACTTGAAGTGAGACTAATCTAGGCATCTTAGATTAATAAGTTGCTCATATGTTTTTTCTAATAACATTGTGGTTGTTCCAATAAAATGTTTAATAATTGTATAAACAAGTGTATTAACATAATCAAATAATTATAATCTATTGTTTGTTTTTATAATAGCAAATAATTGTTTTTTTGCTTCATAAGATAAATAGAAATCCCACTAGCCTTTAAGCTATCCATTAAAACCCTTAATAATAATGTTGGCAATCTAGGGATCATTATTACCTTTTACTTTAGATGCAATTGCAAACATCATCTTATATTGTAATAAAACTATAATCAAACATTCTCTTATTCCATCAAGATTCCCTTTTATAGTACTTGTTCCATCATATTGAACATAATCATAATCTTTTGTTCCTTTATTGAGAAATCAACAAGTGTTGATCTAGGAAGTATGACTTAGTAAGAACCTTATTAAAGGTCATTTTATTTATTTGGTAAGGGTTTAATGACCCTTTTTAATGTTGTTCTCTTAAAAACATGTTCTGAAGTTGATCTATATAATTTTTATCTTTAGATGGGATTGATTCAATATTATTTTTAAATTTAAACTATTCTACTTTTCTAATGCTAAAGCATTTTTTATCTTTTAATCCTAGGTTCTTAAACCTTTTAACAATTTCATTAACTAGTTTTGAATTTTCAGTGCCCTTACTAGGCATGTTATAATCAACGTCTTTTAAAGATAGTGGTTTAAATAAAACTCTTTTCTCAATATCTGGTTTAACCATTCATTTAGGGATGTGATCTCTTTGATAATGACCTCTCACTTCTACTCCCTCTTTCAACATACAAAATGTAATTTATGACATAAAAAACATAGAAAACATAAAAGACGTAAACAACATATAAGTAAATATAGAGATTAAACTTAACAAAATAAAGCTTTCATTAAATGATGATACAAGCTTACCAAGATTGAAATTTTACAATGTGAAGAAGTGGTAGAACAAGTGATGATGTGCCTTATTCTCCAAGGATTATTCATGGGGAAGCCTATAATAACAAACAACTACACAAAATTTCCATGAAAGTTCCTAATTGTAAAAGTAGCTTAATGACATCTTGCCTTGCTCTTTAAAATGGCTTTAATGAAGCTTCTTTTGATGAGATATATCTTTATGACATCTTCACTTTTTCTTTACAATGGCTCTATTAATGCTTCATCTAATGAGATGACTTTATTACCAGGTGATTCCTTACAAATCATAAGGGTCTTGCAAATCTTGCATAAGATTATCTTCCAGATTCATGTCCTTTTCTTGATTCTCCTCATGTCTATCATTATTTGACAATAATAGAGAGTCCATCATTTTAAACAATTTTTCCTTAGACACTATCTCCATCAGAGCTTTAAGCATTTCTTCTAGGGTTGAGATGGTAGGTAGTCACGTGTTGTTTATGCTTAATTTAATGACTCCCTTGGCAATGTAGATAATGCTTGGTGTAGGCATAAAAGTCATTTTCATGATCATTTTGTGTGAATGCTCCTTGTAACAAAAAGCGAAGTCTTATTAGCTAGAAATGAAGTTATGCGATCATCCTTTAGGAATTGGACCATTCACATAATAAGAAAAGCTAATGAAGACCATTAACTCCTTTGTTTGATGTAATTCAATCAATTTAGAGTCCCAAAGTTGTACTGATGTGCTCATCGTAGTGAATATATAATGTTTGGTATAGCCACAGAGTTATTTCCATGATTATTTTGTGTGTATGACTCCTTGCAACAAAAGGAGAAGCCTTGTTAGTAAGAAATGAAGTTATGAGCTCATTCTTTAGGAGTTGAACCATTGAAACCTTTAAGAAAAGCTAATCAAGATCAATGATTCTATTGTTTAATTGAATTCAATAGATTCATAGTGCCAAAGTAACATTAACATGCTTGTCACAATAAATATAGCATTTGGTGTAGACACAAATGTTAATTTCATGATCATTTTGAGTGAATTACTCTTTGCAATGAAAGGAGAAGTCTTATTAGCAAGAAATAAAGTTATTGTCACATCTCATAGGAATTAAACCATTCAAACCTAGTAAGAAAAGCTAATTAGATCAATGACTCTTTTTTTTTTTTATGGAATTTAATGAATTCAAAATGCCAAAGTTATAAAGACATTATACTCACAATTAAATATAATTTTTGGTGTAGACACAAAATTTACTTTCATGATAATTTTATGCATATAACTCATCACAAAGAAATGAGAACTTTTGTAATAAGTGAAAAAAGTCATGGGCACATTCCTCAACAATTCAACCATTCAAACTTTTAAAAAACAAAGCTAATCATGATTATTGACTTTCTTTGTTTGATGGAATCCAATATTTTGGAAGTGTCAAAATTGTAATGACATGCTTGCCATAATGAATATGATGTTTGATATAGATACAAAGGTCATTTTAATGGTCATTTTGTGTGAAAAACTCCTTTAAATGAGAGGAGAAGTTTTATGATGAGTAAGAATTTATTATATTCCCATTAACTTTTAGTTAATTTTAATGAGTTTTATAACTATTTGAAAAGATTAGAATATGTTTTGTGACTTAGGTTTGTTTTAGGGAAGTTTGGAAAATATATGTTTTTAGTTGGAAAAATTCTAGCATTTTACCATTTTGACCTTTTGTTGCTTTCAGGTTTCTCATTATGTAAAGGTCCAAATTGAAAAAGTGGCTTTTAGTGAAATTGTAGTGGACATCTCAAAATTTCCAAATTGAGGTTAAGAATCCAAATCTAAGTTCAGATGGGATTTAAGCATTACTTCAAATATAGGGCAGAAAATTGAAGTCCAATCCTAATTAGAATAGGATTCCAATCTGAGTATTGCATCCAAAATGGGCATAACTTAGACATCTAAATTAGGTGATTTAATAAACACTTAGAGTGGCAATGTCACAAGGTCATTATTGTCCCAACTAATTTATTGTTTGGTGCATACACCATGTTAATTTCATGATCATTTTGTGTGAATGAGTCACTATAACTAGAGGAGATAGCTTGTATGTGACAAATTAAGCAAATATTTAATTCTTTTAGAATTGAACCATTCAACACTAGCAAAAAAAGACAATAAAGTTTAATAACTCCTTTGTTTGATGGAATTTAATAGATTCAAAGTGCCCAAGTGGCAAGGATTGTATTGTCATGATTAATATATTGTTTGGTACGTACACTAATGTAAATTTGATGGTCATTTAGTGTGAATGAGTTTATGCAACTAGTAGAGAAAATTTATAAGAGAGAAATTGAGTGACAGTTTCATTATTTAAGAATTGAAACATACAATGACAACATGAAAAGGTAATCAATTTCTATAACTTGGAATTTAATGAATTTAAAGTGCTAAATTGTCAAGGATAGAATTGTCACAATGAATATATTGTTTGGTATAGACACCAATGTTAATTTCATGATCATTTTATGTGAATGAGTCCATGCAACTAATGGAGAAAGCTTGCAAGTGAAAATTTAAGTGACTATTTCATTCTTTAAGTGTTGAAACATTTAGTGCCAAAACAAAAAAAATCAATTTCTAACTCCTTTGTTTGATAGAATTTAATGGATTTAAAGTGCTAATGTCATAAGGATGTTATTGTCATGATTAATATATTGCTTGGTACATGCACCAATGTCAATATCATAATCATTTTGAGTGAATAAGTCCTTGGAACTAAATGGGAAAGCTTGTAAGCAATAAATTAAGTAACTATTTCTTTCTTCTACAATTGAACCATCCAATCCCTAAAAAAAAAAAGATAATCAAGTTCTATGACTCTTTGTTTGATGGAATTAAGTGTATTCAACTTGCCAAAGTGACAAAGACAGTATTGTTGAAATTAATATATTGTTCGCTGCATGCACCAATAATAATTTTAGATCATTTTGTGTAAATAAGTCCATGTGATGATGAAAGCTTGCAGGTGAGAAATTAAACAACTATTTCATTCGTTAAGAATCAAATCATTCAAAATTAACACAAAAAGACAATCAATTTCTATGAATTCTATGTTTGATGGAAATCAATGGATTTAAAGTACAAAAGTGACAAGCATGTTATTGTTGAGATTAATTTATATTTGGTGCATACATCAATGTTAATTTCATGGTCATGTGTTGATGCAACTAATAGAAAAAGCTTATAAGTAAGAAATTAGGCGATTGTTTCAATCTTTAAAAACTGAAGTATTTAATGCCAACCAAAAATGTTTGTGAATGAGTCCTTGCAACTATTAGAGATAGTTTGTCAGCAATAAATTATGCAGCTATTTCATTTTTCTACAATTGAACCATTCAATGCTTGCAAGAAAAGACAATCAAGTTCTATGTCTCCTTTGTTTGATAGAACTCAATGGATTCAAAATGCCAAAGTGATAAGGATGGTATTGTTACAATTAATATATTGTTTGGTGCATACACTAGTGCAAATTTCATGGCCATTTTATGTGAATAAGTCTGTGTAACTAATAGAGAAAGCTTGTGAAAGAGAAATTAAATGATTGTTTCGTTCTTTAAGAATTGAAACATTCAATGCTAGCAAGAAAGGACAATCAATTTCTATAATAACTTTAGTTGCTGGAATTCAATGGATTTAAATTACCAAAGTGACAACAACATTATTGTTGTGATTAAATATTGCTTGGTACATGCACCAACATTAATTTCATGATCATTTTGTGTCAATGAGTCTTTGTAACTAAAGGAGAAAGTTTGTAAGCAATGAATTAAGTAACTGTTTCATTATCCTACAATTGAAAAATTTAATGCCTACAAGAAAGGACAATTAAGTTTTATGGCTCCTTTGGTTAATGAAATTTAATGGATTTATAGTGCTAAAGTGACAAGGATGGTATTGTCAAGATTAATAAATTGTTTTGTACATACACCAATGTTAATTTCATGATCATTTTCAGTGAATGAGTCCTTGCAACTAAAGAAGAAAGTTTGTAAGCAATAAATTAAGAGATTGTTTCATTCTTCTACAATTAAACTATTCAATGCCAACAAGAAAAGACAATCAAGTTCTGTGACTCCTTTGTTTGATTCAATTCAATGGATTTAGAGTGCCAAAGTGATAAATACCATATTATCATGATTAATATATTGTTTACTAGATACACCACTGTTAATTTAATGATAATTTTGTTTGAATGAGTCCTTGTAATTAAAAGAAAAAGCTTGTAAGTGAGAATTAAGGGACTATTTCACACTTCTAGAATTGACTCATTTGATGCTTGCAAGAATAGACAATCACGTTCAAAGACTCCTTTCCCTAATTGAATTCAATGGATTTAGAGTGTCAAAGTCACAAGGTTGTTATTATCACAATTATTATATTGTTTGGCACATACACCAATGTTAATATGATGATCATTTTGTGTGAATGAGTCATTACAACTAATGGAGAAAGTTTGTAAGCATTAAATTAAATGATTGTTTCATTCTTCTACAATTGAACCATTGAATGCCTATAAGAAAAGACAATCAACTTCTATGACTCCTTTGTCTAATGGAATTCAATGGATTCAAAGTGCCAATGTAACAAGGACAAAATTGTTCCAATTAATATATTGTTTATTGCAAACACCAATGTTAATTTCATGTTCATTTTGTGTGAATAAGTCCTTGCAACTAAAGGAGAAATCTTGTAAGGAAGAAATTACATGACAATGTTACACTTCTAGAATTAACCCATTTAATGTGCCTATAAGAAAAGACAATCAAGTTCTAAGACTTCTTTCTTTAATGGAATTCAATGGATTCAGAGTGTCAAAGTCACATGGTCATTATTTTCACAATTAATATATTGTTTGACACATACACCAATGTTAATTTCATGATCCTTTTGTGTAAATGAGTCCTTACAACTAAAGGAGAAAGTTTGTAAGTAATATATTAAGTGATTATATAATTCTTCTACAATTAAACCATTAAAATCTTGCAAGAAAAGACAATCAAGTTCTATCACTCCTTTGTTTGATGGAATTCAATGGACTCAAAGTGCTAATGTGGCAAGGATGATATTGTCACAATTAATAAATTGTTTAGTGCATACATTATAATGTTAATTTCATGATCATTTTGTGTCATTAAGCCCTTGCAACTAAAGGAGAAAGTTTGTTAGCAATAAATTAAGTGACTTTTCATGTTTCCACAATTGAACCATTAAATGTTGTAAAATAGACAATCAAGTTCTTTATCTCCTATGTTTGATGGAATTTAATGGATTCAGAGTGCCAAAGTAGCAAGGATAGTATTGTTGTGATTAATATATTTTTTGGTGCATACACCAATGTTAGTTTCATGATCATTATGTATGAATGACTCCATGCAACTAATGGAGAAAGGATATAAGCAAGAAATTAAGGAACTATTTTATTCTTCAAGTATTGAAACCTTTAATGCTTGCACCAAAAGACAATAAAGTTCAATCTCCTTTGTTTGATGAAATGCAATGGATTTAGAATGCCAAAGTGATAAAAATGGTATTGTCTTGATAAATATTTTCTTTGGTGCTTGCACTAATGTTAATTTCAAGTTCATTTTTTGTGAATGCTTCCATGTAATTAAAGGAGAAAGCTTGTGAAAGAGAAATTAAGTGATTGTTTCATTCTTCTACAATTAAACCATTTAATGCCTATAAGAGGAGACCATCAACTTTTATGATTCCTTTGTTTGATGTAATTTAATGGATTCAAAATGCCAAGGTGATAAGGATAGTATTTTCCCAATTAATATATTATTTGGTACATGCATTAATGTTAATTTCATGATCATTTTGTGCAAATAAGTCTTTTTAATTGAAATGAAAGCTTGTATGCAAGAAACTAAGTGACCATTTCATTCTTTAAAAATTCAAACATTCAATGCTAGCAAGAAAAAATAATCAAGTTCTTTGTCTCACACTAATGTTAATGTCATGATCATTTTATGGGAGTAAGTCCTTGCACCAAAATGAAAATGTTTGTAAGAAATAAATTAAGCGACTATCTCATTCTTCTACATTTAAACCATTCAATGCCTACAAGAAAAGATAATCAACATCTATGACTCCTTTATTTGATATGATTCAATGGATTTAGAGTGCCAAAGTGATAAGGATGGTATTGTTCTGATTAATATATTGTTTGGTGCATGCATTAATGTTAATTTCATGATCATTTTGTGTGAATGCATCTTTGTAATTAAAGGAGAATGCTTGTAAGTGAGAAAGCAAGTGACTATTTCATTCATTGAGAATTGAACATTCAATACTAGTAAGAAAAGACAATCAAGTTTTATGTCTCTTTTGTTAGATGGAGTTCAATGGATTTATAGTGCTAAAGTGATAAGTATTACATTGTCCCAATTAATATATTGTTTGTTGCATGAACTAATGTCAATTTCATGATCATTTCTTGTGAATGTGTCCTTGCAATTGAAGGATAATGCTTGTAAGAGAGAAATTAAGCAACTATTTCATTCTTCTACAATTGAAACATTCAATGCCTACAAGAAAAGACAATCAAGTTCTATGATTTCATTGTTTGATGTAATTCAATGATGGTATTGCCATGATTAATATTTTCATTTGGTGCATACTCCAGTGTTAATTTCATGATTATTTTGTGTTAAAGTCAATGCAACTAATGGAGAACGAATGGAAGAAAAAAAATTAGGTGCATACACCATGTTAATTTCATGAATATTTTGAGTGAATGAGCAATGTAACTAATGTAGAAAGCTTGTAAGTAAGAAATTAATGAATGTTTCATTCTTTAAGAAACATTCAAAGCAATGAAGAAAAGACAATCAATTTCTATGACTCCTTTGTTCGATAGAATTCAATGGATTCAAAGTACCAAAGTGATAAGGAGAAATCTTGACAGTCACTTTGAATGAGTGAGTCTTTGCGACTAAAGTAGAAATTTTGATAGCAAAAAATTAAGCACTAGTTTCATTCTTTAAGAATTGAACCATTCAATACCTCCAAGAGAAAACAATCAAGATCATTGACTCTTTTGTAAAATTGAATTCAATGGATAATAGTGCCAAAGTCATAATGTAATCATTTTTATCATAAATATAGTGTTTGGTGCATACACCAAAGTAAATTTGATGATCATTTTGTGTGAACAAGTCCTTGCAATAAAAGGAGACAGATTGTTAGCTAGAAATGACATGATAGTTTTATTCCTCTAAAATTGAACCATTCAAGACCTACAAGAAAAGTTAATCAAGATCAATGACACCTTTATTCAATGAAATTCTATGGATTTAGACTATTAAGGATAAATGGTTGTTAATGTTGTGATTAATATATTGTTTAGTAAATACACTAATGTTAATTTCATGATTATTTTTTGTGAATGAGTCCTTTCATCTAAAAGAGAAAGCCTATTAGCAAAAAATGATGTAACAATTTTATTTTTCTATAATTGAACCATTCAATACTTAAAAGAAAAGATAATAAAGATCAATGTATCCTTTAATTGATGTTAAATGAATTTAGAGTGCCAAAGTCAAAATGTCGTTATTGTCGCAATTAATGTTTGTCACAAGGTCATTACTAACACAATTATTATATTGTTTGGTGCAAACATCAATGTTAATTTGATGATCATTTTGTGTGAATGAGTCCTCACAACTAAAGGAGGAAGCTTATAAGCAAGAAATGAAAGGAAAATTTCATTCTTCTTGAATTGAACCATTCAATACCTATAAGAAAAGATAATTAAGTTCAATGACTCCTTTATTTGATGGAATTCAATGGATTCAAATTCCTAATGACACATGGTCAATATTTTCATAATTAATATATTATTTGGAAAGTACACCAATGTTAATCACTTTTGTGAATGAGTCTTTGCAACTAAAGGAGAACACCTATTAGTAAGAAATGACACAACAGTTTCATTCTTCTAGAATTAAACCATTTAATACCTATAAGAAAAGAAAATCTAGATCAATGATTCCTTTATTTGATGGAATTTAATGGATTCAGAATGCCAAAGTCAAAATTTCATTTTTATGGCAATTAATATATTATTCAGAAAGTGCACCTATGTTAATTTGAAGGTTATTTTTAATGAGTCCTTGCAACTAAAGGGGAAAGATTGTATGTAAGAAATGAAGGGACAATTTCATTCTTTGTGAATTAAACCATTCAATTCCTATAAGAAAAGATAATCAAGTTCAATGACTCTTTTGCTTGATGGAATTCAATGGATTTAGAGTACCAAAATCATAAGGTCATCATAGTGATGATTAAATATGATGTTTGGTGAACACATTAATGTTAGTATCATGATGATTTTGTGTGAATGGGTCCTTGTTGCTAAAGGAGAAAACTTGTTAACAAGTAATGAATTGATAGCTTCATTCTTTTAGAATTGAACTATTTATTACCTACAAAAAATGACGATAAAGTTGAATGACTCATCTATTTGATGGAATTTAATGCATTCAAAGTGCCAAAGTCAAAATGTCATTACTATCTCGATTAATATATTAGGTTTAGTAAGTAAACCTATGTTCATTTAAATGTTATTTTGTGTGAATAAGTCCTTGCAACTAAAGAACAAAGCTAGTAAGCAAGAAATGAAGGGATAATTTCATCCCTCAAAATTTGAACCATTCAATACTTGCAATAAAACGCAATCAAGTTCAATGATTCCATTATTTGAGTAATTCAATGGATTCAGAGTGTCAAAGTCATAAGGTTGCTATTGTCGTAATTAATATGATGTTTGGTGCACACATCAATGTTAATATCATGATGATTTTATATGTATTAATCCTTTCAAATATAAGAGAAAACTTGTTAGCAAGAAATGAAGTGAGAGTTTCATTCTTTTAGAATTCAACCATTCAATACAAGCAAGAAAAAACAAAAATGTTAAATGACTCCATTGTTTGATGGAATGAAATGGATTCAAAGTGCTAAAGACAAAAGGTCATTCTTGTCACAATTAATATATTGTTTGGTGCATACACTATTGTTAATTTCATGATCATTTTGTGTGATTGAGTCCTTGCAACAAAAGAAAAAGCTAGTAAGCATGAAATGAAGGGACAGTTTCATTTTTTTGGAATTAAACCATTCAATACCTTAAAAAAAAAAAAGATAATCAAGTTTAATGACTCCTTCACTTGATAAGGTTCAATGGATTCTGAGTGTTAAAGTCATAAGATCATTATTGTCATTGATTAATATAATGTTTGGTGCATACATTAATGTTAATTTGATGATCATTTTATGTGAATGAGTCCTTGCAATTAAAGGAAAAAGCTAGTAAGCAAGAAATGAAGGGACGATTTCATTTTTTGGAATTGAACCATTCAATACCTTAAAAAGGAAAGATAATCAAGTTCAATGACTCCTTCATTTGATAAAGTTCAATGGATTCAGAGTGTTAAAGTCATAAGATTGTTATTGTTGTTGATTAATATAATGTTTGGTGCATATAGTAATGTTAATTTGATGATCATTTTATGTGAATGAGTGATAACAACAGAGTTTTGTATAATATTTTGCCTTATACTTAATATTTTATGCATGTTTGATAGTCTAGATGATGTAATTTAATTGGTTTTTCACTTAGTTGTCCATATGCCTAATTATCAGAAAAGTCAGGTTAAATTTTGTCTTTGCACAGTTTATGTACTTTCGCAATTTTTTGGGTTGCAGGAGGTCTCTTTCATCAAAACCAATTTCCATGGATAGTCAAGAGGCTGAGCTATGACTTCCATAAAGAAACCATGTGCAAATTCCAAACCAGTTGAACAAGGCAAAATATTGAATTCTGATCATGAGAGGGGCACTAGACAGAGCAGATCAGCCACACACTGCTTAGTTTTTTGGCCATATCTCAGAAACGGGAAGGAGTTTGACTGTGGAATTTGAGTCGTTGGAAAGCTAACTCAAAGAGCTACAACTCTCATGAAGTCAACAAAGAAGATAAGGCCATCTCAATGGAGTTATGCATGGGTGAAGTTCAGCAAGCCTCCATGGAGCAGAAAACTGGGCTGATTTGTATGTTTTGGGCCATGATACTCCACCATCTGAATTTAGGGCTAGAATCATGTCCAAACCACTTGGGATTATTGTCCAAGTAGAGGCCTAATCCATTCTAGAAGGTTGGAAGAGTTTCAAGGCAAGCAAGAACTGGTCAAAGAAGCATTAAGTACAAGCATTGGTAAGAGGCAAGAATGGACAACATTGGGAAGGAGAGAATAACCTCATGACATGCTGCAATCTTGGGCTCATGCATGGCCAAGAGAGATTCCAATTGCAAGGAAAGAGAATCAAGGAAGTATGGGAAAAAGAGACAAACAGTAATAGCCTCATTCTTCTTATTTTTGTATTTTTTTCTTCTCCTTTTTTCCATGACTGTGTAAATGGTTTTAACTCTAGGGTTTTTGAACTCATGTATCTAAAGATCATGTTTTATCATTGAATGAATGCATTCTAGTTTTCTAATTCTAGCCTTTAATTTCATGAGGAAATAGCCTCTAATTTCATTAGGAAATTTTGAGCCAAACAAAAATTGCAAAGATTTTGGTAGTTTGAATTATATTTCAAATTTTTATAAGAATTTAGCTTACAATGCTAAACCCTTCTATGCAAGATTGAAAAAAAAATTTCCTTCATGGATAGATAAACATACACATGCAGTCAAGGATATAAAACTTAGAGCCAAAGAGCTCCCTTGCTTAGCTATACCCCATTTGGATGCCATTAAAATAGTCAAAATAGATGCTTATAATAAAGGCTATGGTGGTATCCTTAAACAACATTTCCACTTCAAAGAACAGCTACTTCACTTTATTTCTGGAGAATGAAAAGGAGCTAGAGTGAATTACTTTACTATTAAAGAAAAAGAAATTTTTTCCATAGTTTTATGCATTCAAAAATTTCAAAGTGATCTATTATATCAAAAATTTCTTTTAAGAATTGACTACAAAGCAACAAAAGATGTGCTTACTAAGGATGTCAAAAACATAACATCTAAACAAATTTTTGCCTGATGGTAAGGAATTTTATCTATGTTTGATTTTAACATTGTATATGTAAGTCTTTATTCTCCTATTACTTTTATTTAATTGAGTGATTATTGTTGCTTGTCATTTGATGTTACTATTATTGTTCTTGTTGTATGTTATTGTTGCTGTGGGTTGTTGTTTGTTGTGTTATGCACAAATAAGCCTTTATTCCCTGATTACTCTTCTTATTTATTTAAGTGATTGTTGTTGTTTTTCATTTGTTACTGTTGCTCTTGTTGTTTGTTGTTGTCATGGTTTGTTGTTTTTTGTGTAGTGGATGAATGGTATTAGAGCCAAAAGGGTAAAAGGTGATCGATCAACATTTCTAATTAAAACCTAAGTCACGTCACTATCATTTGCTTAATTAGCTATGGTTGGCATTTAGACCTTAGGCATAATTCATTGATAGTGATATTATGAGTTTGGATGGATCTCCTAGAACTAAGATGTTTCTCAGTGGAAATAGTAGTAGGAATTTTAGTAATAAAATTAAAGAAATTATTGTAAATTAAAATTTAGATAATAAAGGAAGTTTCTTTTCCAAATGCGAGTATATTATTTAAACTATTAAAGAAGCTTTACCCTTAATTTAGGGTTGAATGATATCTTCTTATTGTCTCCAGATCTTATTAGCTCACATCAACAAGAGCATAAATTCATTCGTGTTGTAATGGTTTAAGTAACATTAAAACTTGGGACTAGACTAGGTTTAAATAACTCAACCATTATTTGTGTTCATGATAAATGACATAATCATTTTCATAACTGCTTATTAGGAGTAAATGAGCCATGTTTAAGTGAAAGACCAATTTGATTTTCATGTTTTCCAAATTCATACTACCATTATCAGATCCTAATTTGGTGCATGCTTTGTGTTTAGACATCAAAACCAAATAGTTTGATATGATGCCAACTTCTAAAATTTTAATTATTATTTAAAGAATTCATCATAAGATTATAAATACCATAGTTTCTAGCATAAAAGAAATACCAGCTAGGTATGCTCACAAAGGTACTACAATGCTATTTATAACTAAAAAATCCAAAGCCAATGTTATGGTACCTAAAACTATAACATGGATTAGGTTAAATTACTTGAAAATGGACATTAGAAAAGGCAATCAACCTTGTTAAATAGATAAATTGACAAATGGAAGAAATTGTTTAGTATAATGATGGAGACGTCAAAATATGATTTGCCCCACAAAAAAGTGTGAGGTTAAATCTCAAAAAGGGAAAAGATCTAAAAGATAAAAAACCTAATAGATATTTTACTTCTTCTATACTAGTAACAAAGTTAGATGACATTAGAAAAACAAAGGAATAAGTTAGTCAATTGCAATATAAAGTTGACTTTCCTCCCTCCACTTCTACTTTTGTGGTTAATAGACCATTGGATCAAATAAGTCAAACCTCTATACCTCAATCTCCCTCTTTATCTAATATGGGTTACCATGATAAGGATCAAAGCATTTATGTTCTTACAACCTTTAATCAGGTTGAAGAAAAGCTTAAAGAGTTATTTTACTATTCCAAATATATTTTGAAAAGAAAATGGTTTTTTTTTGACCTTTACCCTTGCTCAACCAGAGTGTTGGTGTTAAACACATAAAAAATATATAGTAGAAATGGGTGTCATTGATATTTTTACCTATATTCAAAAAACATTTATAAGGTTAAACGAAAACCTTTTCCTAATTTTTCAGCCCTTAAAGAGTGCTTAGTTCTTGAACAAGGTTATCAAGAATACTTGACAAAAAAAGGGAAAAAAGGGTTAATGGTATTCATCCTCTAACCCTTAATCTATTAATAAAAATAGATAATAGTGAGGTTGACACATCTCCCTATAAAGCAAAAGCAACTACTATTACTATTATATAATAGGGCAATTATAGTAATCTTTATCTTCAATCTATTGGATCTCAACTCACTTAAATAGAACAAATGGTTGAGGAAATAGCTCAACTTAGGGATGTTATCTTCAAACATCTTATTAAACTAAACATAGAAAAAAGGGTATTATTTAAACCCCTATCATTTGAAAAAATTAATTTCAAAATGATAAATAAAAGTTCTAATGGTTGGTGAAATTTTTAAAAGACTTAAATGTTTGGGAATGAAAGATAATGAAGCTACTACTTTAGAAAAAGAGGATTAGATTAAATTTGAAAGTAAAATGGAAATTTACATGGATTAATTACAACATAAGTCCTTATTAGAATTACAACCCTTAAATGATAAGCTTTCACCTTCTTATTAGAAGAAAATTTTTAATATTAATAAAATGACTTTTAATAAGGATTAGATAAAATTATGTTATCCAAGACCAATGTTTGTTGACCATGTGCTAGAAGAACAAATTGATTATAACTATGTTCAATATGATGGAAGTAATGTGCTAGAATAGAATCTAGATGTCTTGTTCTTTAAAGTTTTACTAAAGAAGAAAGCCAAAATATTTTCTAGAAAGAAAAGTTTCCTTTTGGGTTACCTACCCTATTTGCTAAACAAGTTAAAACTCAGGTAACATTCAATCATGCTAGAACTATCAATCATAATTAATATACATTTGGCATATTAGCTATAGAAGTAATGGTTAAAGATGTTAAACTTTATAATGAAATGAAGTTACATAGGCAAATGCAAAATGAGAAAACTTAAGGAAAGAAAGCTTTAGGAAGCTTTTGTGAGCAAATGGGTTATCCACCCCTCTGCTATCCTAACAAATTAAAGAATAAGAGTTATCACTCATATGATAAAGAAAAATAAGTAAGTCCAAAAAATGAGGCCCTAATAAGGTCTAAGAAGCCAAAAGTTAAAGGAAAAAAGCCTTAGTCTAAAAAGACTTTTGTTTGCTAGAAATATGGCAAAATAAGGCATTATTCTAATAAGTGCAAAACAAAACAAAAACTTTAAGAATTAGCTATAAATGAAGATCTTAAAAAATCATTAATGCATATTTTCTTATCAAAAAGTGATTTTGAAGATTCTGATTTTGAAATAGAAGTTATATAAGAAGATATGTCTTCCTCCACTTGGGATATAGAGGAAAGTTGTGATGGACAATGAAACTATTACAAAGCTTTAAGTAAATAAAATGACTTGTTAGTCTTAATAAATGATGATAACATGATTCTGTAATTCGTTGATAAAATTTTAGATCCTAAAGAAAAATGTGAATAATTAAAAAAAATTTACATCTGATAAAACATTAGAAAGAAGAATCTAATAAAAGAGTTTGGGAACAAGATAAAGTTAAAGTTTAAATACTGTGATATAATGCATAAAAGGTGGTCCCCTAGGTAGGCTATTCAAAAGGAACCAACAATCAAAGAGCTTAAAGCTAAAATTCATACATTGAAATTAGAAATGAAAGATTTAAGACATAAGGTTTTAAGTCTTGAATCCATCCTAGAAAATAAGGAAGAAAAGACATTAATCCTTCTAAAAACTTCCTTAAAGAAAGATGTAGTTATTGAGAGTCTTCAATATATTAACCTTATTGATGGGGTTATTACCTATAAATGATATACAAAGATAATAGTCATAGTCAATAAAGGTTATAGTTTCTCTAGTATAGCCTTAATTTATTCAAACATATAAATGAATTGCATTAATGAAGGGATAGTACCTTCAAAATACTTTTAAAAAATAATAGAAGTGTTAAATATTGCTAACAAAAGTAAACTTGTTATTAGCTATAAGTTATCTCAAATTATTATTTGTAATGCAAGAATTTATCACGAAATTCCTTTTTTGGTAGTTAAAAATTTATTCCAACATGTTATTTTAGGATATCATTTTCTACATATGTTATATCCATTAAGGGAAATCAATTGTAGGGGTATCTATGCAAAAATTAATGGAAAGCTTGTTAGCTTTGACTTTTATATATGTCCCTCAATATAGAAAGATAGATGTATTGCAAAGAAAAATTTTAGAAAAATAAGTTCATTTCTTCACTTCAAAATGAAATTACTTATAAGTGTTTACAAGGAAAACTGCACATTTGATGTAGGTTACACTAAGTGATGGTGATTTTTCAACTTTGGCTAACATGAAGCTTAATTTAGAGTTGAACTAGCTTAACACTAGAAATAATGTGTCAAAAAGATCTAATGAAGCTCTAAAAGGGGTGAGCTACAGCCATGAATGGTCTATGCTTGTCATCATTCTACTAGATATTCAATTCTTTTTAGTTTTCTTCATTCAAGCTAGTCCTTCAAACTTTAAAAACTTTTCATTCAAGTTAAGATCTCAAAATTCCATCATCATATTATGTTGAATTGTCTGTAAGAAAAGAGTAGGCTAAAAACTTGCAATCTTAGCTGGGCACAATGATTGTATAGTAGGTAGGCATGGTTTAGTTGTTGAACTATAGTTTCTAGTTTAAATGCATCCATCTACCATAGGAACCTACAACATAAAGTGATCTTCAAGAAATCATGCCAGACATTGTGTAAGTGACTAACTTGCTAATATACATCTTCTCATGTGATGAAATCACTAAAAATTTTCTTTATCTCTAGTTTCAATTAGGCACATTGTTCCATTTATGTATCATTTAATTATCTAGGGCTTTTATCAACATTGTTGTAGTCTATAAAGTAATGCAGCATTTTATCTTTGATTATCTTCTATTACCAAATTTGCATCCTTTTTTTTGAACTACTTGGTACATAGTTTGGGTGTATTGTTCCCACAGCCTTGTATGGGTTGTAATTGTTGTCAATTAGGTTTAAGTGTGCAAGAAGGTAAAAGCCATATGGAGGGGTAAGAACGTAAAAACCACATGAAAAGGGTAAGACAGTAAATTTGCTGTAAATAAGCCCTATTGGGGTTTCATAAGAGTATATAAAGGTTATCGAAAGGCAACAAAAAGGACGGATCAGCTATTGAGAAAAATAGACAGAAAACCTATGCACACCACCGGCAAGAGAGAGAAACCTGTGAGAAAGGCACACCACCGGCACACTAGCAGTCGGCAGTTGAGCAGATTGGCACACTACTGGCACACCAGCGGTCGGTAACTGAGTAGGTCGGCACACCAGTGGCAGACGGAGAGACAGATCCAGATGACGGTGACAGATCCAGCAGACGGTGTGACAGATCCGGCAGACAGTGAGACAGATCCGGCGATGCCGTGAGAGAGATCCGGTTGGGACAGAGGAGATCCGGCAACAGCAGAAGGAGATCCGGCTAGGACGGTGACAGATCCGGCTGGGACAAGAAGGAGATCCAGCAACAGCAGAAGGAGATCCGGCTGGGACAGTGACAGATCTGGCTGGGACAAAGAGAGATCCGGCTGGGACAGAGGAGATCCGGTTGGGACGGTGACAGATCCGGCTGGGACAGAGAGAGATCTGGCTAGGACAGAGGAGATCCGACTGGGACTGTGACAGATCCGGCTGGGACAGAGAGAGATCTGGCTGGGACAGAGGAGATCCGGCGACAGCGTGAGAGAGAGCCGGTTGGGACGGTGAGAGATCCGGCAGAAGGAGATCCGGTCGACAGCAAGAGATCTGGCAGAACAGGGGTCTGGTTGACAGTGACAGATCCGACAGAACAGGGGTCCAGTCGACAGTGTCAGATCTGGCAGAACAGGGACTGGACGATAAATAGAAACCGTGAGGCGAGCCGTGAGACAAGGAAATGGGTGAGATCGTGAGATGGTGAAAGCAGGAGTTGTGTGAGACAACCTAGAGAAGGAATTTGGCAAAGTATTGGAAAGAACTCAACATATTTCCAGATTTCTTCAAGAGAGGTTAGAGAGCGTTGCGGTGAACTTCTAAGCGGCAGTGGAGCAGCCTTTCAATTCAACAGAGGCAAGACAAGTTAAAAGAAGGGTAGACATAGTAAGTGACACTCTTTGTATTGTACTTGTTTAGTATTTGCAATAGTGAAAGGAGCAGAGAATTAAGACATCCATTGTAACTGGAATTCTCAAGTATAGTGGATGGTCTCAGTAAGGGAGAGTCCCTACCACCATGGATGTACGTCACATTGATGGAACCACGTAAATCTCGTGTGTCCTTAATTTGTTTTACATTCTGTGTTTTGAATTGAGTAGTGAATGCAGCTAAAGTATCAGCCAACCCATAACCTAACGAAGGCCTAAACAAGAACATCTGAATTGTCTATTAGGTAAGGTGTCTGAAAGGTGACTTTAGGGACTATTGTGATTAGTAGGTAGCAATAGATCTACCTTAGTCAAGTCTGAGAAAGAGTTTGCTTTTAAGAAAAGGTTGAAGTTGCTCACTTACCTGCGAATTACGAATTGTGGTGATACTGATTCACCCCCCTCTCAGTATCACAAACTAGTAGATCCTAGGGAAAAGTCAGGAACTTCAATTGGTATCAGAGCACAGGTTCACCAATTTGAAGTTTAACAACTTGGTGTACTAGTTTGAACGGATCTAGAAGTTTGACTTGTTTAGCATACTGAGAAATGGAAGCCGGTACCAGCACTAGCACCACTTACAGCAAGAAGGTTCCAATCTTCAACGGAACCAACTATCATATATGGAGAGCAAGAATGCAAGTGGTATTTGCAACCATGGGCATGAATGTGGTGAAATGCATACAGAAGGGTTTTGTGGCTCCGGAAGAAGGTAAAGACCCAACCCCAGAGGAGTTAAGGCAGTTTGAGACAAATGGGAAGGCCTCAAATGTCATCATTTCAGCATTGACAGATGCTGAGTATGCTAAAGTTATGGACTGCAAATATGTCAAGGAGATATGGGACAGATTGCAGAAAGTCTATGAAGGTGATGGCAGAATGAAGGAGACTAAACTTCAAGTGTTCAAGGAGAGATATGAATCTCTCAGAATGCAGAAGAATGAGACAATTCAAGAGTTTTTCACTAGGGTTATTGACGCTGTAAACAATCTGAGAAGTCATGGGAAGAACAAGAAGGACTCATCAATTGTGAAGAAAATTCTAAGAATTCTGCCTGAGAGGTTTGCTTCAAAGGTGGCAACCATAGAGGAGAGTAGAGATCTCAACTCTATGTCTTTGCATGATCTTCAGTGCAATCTCATTGCATATGAGATGAGAATAAAGTCGACTGACAGCTCCTTAATGTCAAAGGTATCAAGGAGGCAGCTTTCAAAGTTATAAAACACTTGAAGATAAAAGAAAAGGAAAAATCATCCAGTGAGGATAATGATAATGATGAGGAAGAAAGTGAAGGTGAAGTTTTAGCTTATTTCACAAGGAAATTCAAAAAGGGGTCTAAGAAAGAAAAAGGACAATTGTCCTTGAGATGTTATCGTTATGGGTAGACTGGACACTTTGCTTCTCAGTGCAAAGTGAAACTTGATGATGAAGATGAGGATGGTGATGATGAGCAAAATTCAAGATAGAGAAGATCATAATTCAAATCAAAGAAATCCAGTAAGAAGATTGCCAACCCACAGAAGAAGACGAGAGACTCATTTAAGAGTTATGTGAGTCAGACAAAAGACGCTGATGAGGAGGAAGATGAAGGCTCATCAGATGAGTATGTCTTTATGGCATCAACACAAGGTGGTAGCTCAACCTCTAAAGAGGAAGAGGAAGTTGATGAAGAAGAGTTAGATCTTGAAGCTGAGCTGGAAGCAGCTTCAAAGGAGATAATCAGAAGGGGCAAAACCATAAGAAGGTTGGAGGCCCATATAAAACAAGTTGAAGCAAAGTCTGAGGAAGCTGAAAGTCAAAACGGTGAAATAAGGGCTGAGCATATTGACTCAAAGAGAAGATTTGAGGAACAAATCAAAATATGTGAAGACCTTACAGTAGAGCTTGGCTCAAAGGCTTCAAAAATTGAAGAAATGGAGAAAGAGTTGCTGAGACTTCAGCAACAACTTAAAAATAGCAAGGAGAACTTGCAGAAACTTGAAATGATAGGAGAAACAAGTTTTAGAAAAGGAGAGAAGAATGTAGAGAAAGTGCAGCAATCTGAGGCTGCATTGGCTAAAGAAAATGAGAATGTGCCACAGAAGTTGAAAGAGAAGGTTGTGACTTAGAAGAAGATAGCTGAGAATAAAGAAGATCTGAAGAAGCAACCTAGGGTGGCAAACAAGAAGGAAGAAAAGAAAGTCAAGCAGCAGAGGGCTACGGTTGAACAGAAGAAGGAGAAGAAGGTGACTGAAATGGAAGTCACATAAGCAAAGAAGCCAGCTACTTTGCCTACATAGCAAGCGATGAACAGAAGAATACAAACAGTGATCAGACCAAAGAAGAGGCAGTTTCAAGGTCATTACCTTTATTGTGGAGTTTGGGGTCATAAAGCGAGTAACTGCTGGTGGAGAAGGCCAATATATGTCTCCAACTTGAGAAGATACGATGCTGCATACAGGGGGAGACAATACAAAATTCAGAAGAGAACACCTGTTATGAGTTCTTGCACATACTGTAAAAGGCAAGGACACGCTGACAAAGATTGTTAGTGGAAGCCCAAACCAGTGGTTTCAAAGAATAAGTTTGCTACATTGCCAGACTTGGAACAGTGTGAAAGGTGTGGGCAGGATGGCCATAATGCCAAGAGATGCATGACACTTCTCCCTGAGCAAGAGAAGGCACTCAATGGCACAGTGAAAACAAGCAGTGCAGTCAAAGCTGAGAAAAAGGAGAAAGCTATCTTCCAACCAGTTCAAAAGAAGGAATATAAAGCTAAAAAGGAGGTGGCTAATATAGCTGAAATTGCACTTAAAGCTGACTACAAGGATAAGCAGTGGATCTTTGATAGTGGATGCACTTCACACATGATGAGAGATAAGAGTAAATTATCAAAGCAAAACAAATCAAGAGAAGGCAGAGTCAAGTTTGGCAATGATGATTCACTCAACATCAATGGTCGGGGGTCAGTAAAGATTGGAAGAGGAAAGCTGAAAGATGTTCTACACGTTGAAGGACTCAAATATAATTTAGCATCTATCAGTCAGTTATGCAACGAAAACCATAAGGTAATATTCACAAAAACAGGTTGCTAAGTAAAGAGTAAAGAAGGCAATATTGTTGCAGCAGGGAAGAGAATAGCTGGAAATTTATATGTGATTGATGAAGACAAGACAAGCAGTTGTTTACTCACCAAAGAAGAAGAAAATTAACTCTGGCATAGGAGGTTGGGACACCTATCACAGAAGAACATGAGGAAGCTGACCACTACTCATGCAATCAGTGATATTCCCGACCTCAGGAGAGAAAGAGAGTATGTTTGCTCAACATACTCTAAAGGAAAACATGTCAGAAAGTAGTATAAGACCACAAAGTTTAATTCTGAAGCAGTGCTTGACATTATGCATACTGATTTGTATGGGCCGATAAGAACAAAAGGGTTGAATGGTGAGAGGTACTTCGTCTTGTTTGTCGATGATTATTCTAGAAGGACCTGCATCATGCACCTCAAACACAGGTCAGAAGTTTTGAAATGCTTCAAGAGATACAGAAGATTGGCTGAAAATGATAGTGGAAAGAAGATCAAAGTATTGAGGTCAGATTAAGGCACTGAATTCACAAATGGAACTTTTGAATATTACCTTGAGAAGCATGGAATTCACCATCAGATGGCAGCAACAAGAACACCTCAACAGAATGGGGTGGTAGAGAGGAAGAATAGAGCTGTGGTTGAAATGGCAAGAACTCTACTGCTGGAATCCAAGCTTCACACAAGATTTTGGACAGAAGCAACATTTACAGCCGTGCACCCATTGAACAGAGTTCTACTAAGGCCCAATACTGATAAGACTCCATATAAGCTATGGAGTGGGAAGAAGACAACAGCCAAGTATCTCATAGTCTTTGGTAGCCCATGTTTTGTGAAGAACAAGGAGCAAAACTTGGGAAAATTCAATGCTAGGTTTGATGAAGGCATCTTTGTGGGATACTTAGCAAAGACAAAAGGTTATAGAGTTTTCCTACATAAGTTGGGAAAAGTGATCACTACCAGTGATGTGAGAATAGATGAAAATTGGAAAACAATGCAGAATGAAGAAGCTAAGGACAATGAAGAAGATGACTTCAATATAGATGAAGAATTAGACCAACCTGAAGAAAAGGAACAAGAAGTAAGTTTAGACTCGGAGAAGAGTGAGTTTGAAGATGAAGAAAGAGATCCTCTTGCAACTAAGAGGGTGCAAGGAAGAAGGACAAAGAAAACATGGACCAGTGCTTATCAAGGAGATCAGATCATAGGTGACCCATCAGTAGAAGTTACAACAAGAAGAAGAATTGTGGGAGCTACTGCTCTACTCTCACAAGTTGAACCTAAATCTATTGAAGAGGCTATTCAAGACCAAGCCTGGGTCAAAGCTATCAATGAGGAGCTGGATCAAATTGAGAAGAATGATACATGGGAGCTAGTTCCAAGACCCATTAATAAGAATGTCATAGGAACAAAGTGGGTGTTTAGGAATAAACACAATGAAGATGGCAAGGTGGTGAGGAATAAGGCCAGGCTGGTTTACAAAGGCTACACTCAGATAGAAGGGGTAGATGTTGATGAAACTTTTGCACCAGTAACAAGGTTAGAGACTATCAGAATGTTCTTAGCTTTGGCAGCATACAAGAGGTATAAAGTCTATCAGATGGATGTGAAATCCACCTTTCTAAATGGGCTCCTGAAAGAAGAAGTGTATATTGAACAACCCAATGGAGTACAAATCAGTGAGGATGAAACACATATGTGCAAGTTGAAGAAAGCCTTGTATGGTCTTAAGCAAGCTCTTAGAGTATGGTACAGTAGGCTAGATGTGTACTTGAGAAGTTTGAACTTTAAAAGAGGAGCGGTTGATAATAACCTGTACGTGTTTAACTCAGAGAAAGGCCAGCTGTTAACCATAGTATATGTAGATGACATCATCTTTGCAGGGGATCACTCTGAGCTATGCCAAGATTTTGCACAGAAGATGAGTGAGGAATTTGAGATTTCTTTGATTGGAGAAATGACGTACTTTCTTGGATTACAGATAAAACAGTGTGAAGAAGGCATCTTTATTTCTCAAACGAAATATGCCAAAGAGATGCTGAAAAGGTTTGGCATAGAGGATAGCGATCTGTCAGTACCCTTATGACAGTGGGTTGCAAGTTAACAAAAGATCATGAGGGAAGGAGTACAAGCCCTACAGAGTACAGGAAGATGATAGGGAGCCTTCTGTACCTTACAGCATCAAGGCCTGATCTTATGCAAGCTGTGTGCGCTGCCAGCAAATTCCAAGCTGATCCTAAGGAGTCTCATGTGTTGGCAGTGAAAAGAATCCTAAGGTACCTCAAAGGAACACTGGAAATGGGCTTGTGGTATCCAGCCATGGATTTTGTTAAACTACAAGCATACACTGATGCAGACTGGGCAGGAAGTATAGATGATAGAAAATCAACCAATGGCTGCAGCTTCTACTTGGGTTCAAAGTGTGTTGCATGGTTAAGTAAAAAGCAAAACAATGTTGCTTTGAGCACAGCTAAGGCTGAGTATATGGCTGCTTGTGTAGCATGTACACAGGTGATATGGATGCTAAGACAATTGGTAGACTTGGGTGTTGAAGTGAACTTACCAGTGAGTGTACTTTGTGATAATCAAAGTGCTATTGATCTCAGTAAGAATCTGGTTCAACATTCGAGGAGCAAGCATATTGACATCCAGTATCACTTCATCAAAGATCAAGTGGAGTAGGGTACAATTCAGTTAGAGTATTTTGGCACTAAAGATCAAATTTCAGATATTCTAACTAAACCTCTGTCCATAGAGCTATTCGAAAAGCACAGATTGAGTCTATCTGTGCAAATGCCTCCTCAAGCCTGAAGTTCAGGTAAATCCTTCATCTTCACTTTGCTAGTTTTTCAAATTTGTAATTGGTTGGCAAAGGGGGAGAGAAGCAACAGTGCAGGGGGAGCTGTTAAGAAAGGGGGAGTGCATATTTAGGGGGAGTTGAAACTGCTGCATAGTGGCTTTTGTCATGAGTATTGCCAACAATTACAAAGAGGGAGATTGTTATTTCCACAGCCTTGTATGAGTTGTAATTATTGTCAATTAGGTTTAAGTGTGCAAGAAGGTAAAAGCCACATGGAGGGGCAAGAATGTAAAAGCCACATGAAAAGGATAAGACAGTAAATTCACTGTAAATAAGCCCTATTGGGGTTTCATGAGGAGTATATAAAGGTCATCGGAAGATAACAAAAAGGACAGATCTGCTATTGAGAAAAACAGACAGAAAACCTACGCACACCACCGGCAAGAGAGAGAAACCCGTGAGAAAGGCACACCACCGGCACACCAGCAGTTGACAGTTGAGCAGATTGGCACACTACCGGCATACCAGCGGTCGGCAATTGAGCAGGTCGGCACACCACTGGCAGACGGTGAGACAAATCTGGCGACACTGTGAGAGAGATCTGGCTGGGACAGAGGAGATCCGTCGACAGTAGAAGGAGATCCGACTGGGATAGGAAGGAGATCTGGTGACAGCAGAAGGAGATCTGGCTGGGATGGTGATAGATCCGGCTGGGACAGAGAGAGATCCGGCTGAGACAGAGGAGATCCAGCTGGGACGGTGATAGATCCGGCTGGGATAGAGAGAGATCCGGCTGGGACAGAGGAGATTTGGTGATGGCGTGAGAGAGATCCGGCTAGGACAGAGGAGATCCGATGACTGCGTGAGAGAGAGCCGGCTAGGACGGTGAGAGATCTGGCGGAAGGAGATCTGATTGACTGTGAGAGATCCGGCAGAACAGGGGTCCGATCGACAATGAGAGATCTGACAGAACAGGGGTCCGGTCGATGGTGTCAGATCTGGTAGAACAGGGGCTGGACGAAAAGCAGAAACCGTGAGGCGAGCCGTGAGATAAAGAGATGGGTGAGACCGTGAGACGGTAAAAGTAGGAGCTGTGTGAGACAACCTAGAGAAGGAATTCGGTGAAGTATCGAAAAGAACTCAACGTATTTTCATATTTCTTCAAGAGAGGTTAAAGAGCATTGCGGTGAACTTCTAAGCGGTAGTGGAGCAGCCTTTCAATTCAACAGAGGCAAGACATGTTAGAAGAAGGGTAGACATAGTAAGTGACACTCTTTGTATTGTACTTGCTTAGTATTTGCAATAGTGAAAGGAGCAGAGAATTAAGACATCCATTGTAATTGGAATTCTCAAGTATAGTGGATGGTCTCGGTAAGGGAGAGTCCCTACCACCGTGGATGTACGTCACATTGACGGAACCACGTAAATATTGTGTGTCCTTAATTTGTTTTACATTCTGTGTTTTGAATTAAGTTGTGAACGCAGCTAAAGTATTAGCCAACCCATAACCTAACGAAGGCCTAAACAAGAACATCCGAATTGTCTATTAGGCAAGGTGTCTGAAAGGTGACTTTGGGAACTATTGTGATTAGTAGGTAGCAATAGATCTACCTTAGTTGAGTTTGAGAAAGAGTTCACTTTTAAGAAGAGGTTGAAGTTGTTCACTTACCTGCGAATTGCAAATTGTGGTGATACTGATTCACCCCCCCTCTTAGTATCACAAACTAGTAGATCCTAGGGAGAAGTCGGGAACTTCAGGGTGCAAACATAATATATGATCCACAATGCCTCCCACATCTTGCCCAAGTGCTTGCCATTACCTTGAACCAAACCAAAATAGATGCTCAAACTTAGAAGGAAGATTACCAAGTTTCATCACCTGGAAGCAAACACAATAATGTAAAAGCCAGTAGGTCTAATCAAGAAAACATTCACTATGACCATGATTTGGTTTAGAAAGGCTAGTAAGAAATCCTTTCCTACACATGTTATACTGAATAAAGAAAATAAATGATGGAGGGATATATGTAGAGGTCAATGGAAAGCTTATTAGCTTTACATTTACTTCCATTCCTCAATGTAAAGAAATTGATTTGGTCTAGAAAAAGATTAAGAGGAAAGCAAGATTTCTAAGTTTGTTAACTATTAAAAATGTTTATATGCAATTAAAATAAAAACTTAAAACCCCTATTAATGAAAAAAAGTACAAGAAATGCATAAAGAAATAGAATCCATGATATTTGTAATAATCCCTATTGCCTTTTAGAATGGAAAGAAACATCTAGTTACATTGCCTTATGAGTTGAATTTTGAAGAAAGTCAAATGCTTATGAAAGAAAGGCCAATTGCTATAAGAGTAAGGCATATGGAAATTTGTAGAAAAGAAATTACTAAATTATTAGAAAAGGGGCTTATCAGATAAAGTAAGAGTCCTTAAAGTTATCTAGCTTTCAATGTGGAACATGTAGTCAAATTGGAACATAGGATTCCAAGATTAGTTATTAACTAGAAATAATTAAATAAGGCTTTAAGATGGATTAGATATCTGATACCCAATAAACGAGAGTTATTACATAGGCATTATAAGGCCAATATTTTTAAAATTTGATATGAAATTTGGTTATTGGCCGATCTAGATAAATGAAAAGGATAGATACAATGCAATATTTACTATACCATTTGGGTATTATGAATGAAATGTTATACCTTTGGTTTGAAGAATGTCCCATCAAAATTCCAAAAAATAATGAATAAGATATTTAATGCTTAATTAGCATTCACTATTGTTCGTATTGATGATTTGTTAATATTTTTAACACTATTAAAAAACATTATAAACATGTACATATTTTCTTAAATGTTATGAAAGGAGTAGGCTTTATGGCATCTACAAAAAAAGTAAAATTCTTTCAAACTTGTGATCAATTCCTTGATCACTTTATAGAAGATGGAAATATGATTGCTATAGATCTAGCTATTGAATTTGCCTTTAAATTTCTAGAAAAAATTAGAGACAAAAATCAATTACAATAATTTCTTAGAAGTTTGATTTATATTTTAGATTTTTATAAAGAATTAGCATTTGATGTTGCACCTTTATTTAAAAGGTTAAAAAAACATCCTCTAGAGTGGATGAATACGTATACCTATGCTGTTAAAAAATCAAGCAAAAGGCAAATGAGCTTCCTTAACTCTCCCTCATGTAGAAGCCTTTAAGATTGTTGACACTACTAATGCATCTAATTGGGGCTATGGGGGAATCCTTAAACAAAATTTCCATAGCAAGAAAAGCTTAATATGCTTTACTTCAAGAGTTTGGAAAGGAGCAAGAGTTAATTACTTTAGAATTAAAAAGGAAATTTTTTCTATAGTACTATGCATTAAGAAATTTGAGAAAAATTTATTGAATCAAAAATTTCTTATTAGAATTGATTTTAAGGCTACAAAAGATGTTCTTATGAAGGATGCTAAAAATATAGATTCAAAACAAATATTTGTTAGATGATAAGGAGTATTATTGACATTTGACTTTAAAATTGAGTTTATAAAAAAAACTTCCAATTCTCTCATAGATTTTCCAACTCAAGAATTTTTGCAAGGAACTCCTCACTCATGAGTAAAAGGCTAATGATAATGGGACCTATGTCCTTATCAAAAATAGTTATTTCACCAGCAAAAGATGCAACTAGTTATTTTAGTTCACCAAACAAAGGAGTTTATAAATTATCAGGTGAAGTTTATAAGTGAGCTTTAAATAAAGATTAAAGTTTACTATATCTTTTTAGTCCAAAGCTCATAGACATTTTATGTGTAATTGAAAATAATTATGCATTACTCTAACCTTATGAGGTAAAAAGAATTTATCTAAAAGGTAATATATATCCTCATCTATGAAGAATTATTATTATTAACAACATATATTGATTAAAATAGGATCAGTGCTTATTGAACCTATTGAAAGAGGATTTGGTTATGGAAATGCCAAGGATTGGGCTTATGCTAAATTCAAAATCAGAAAGATCCTCCATCCTAAAGAATGGTAAGGTGAACTAATAGCCTACAAGGAATTAAAAGAATGGTGGTATGTTAAAACCTTTAATTACTTTGACTATATTAAAGCATGGGAAATAGCTACATTTTATGAAAATCAACAAAAGAAATTTAGCTAGTTGATTTAGATCCATTTCCCATATGATTGGTTTAAATTTCCCAACTAGTTTATAGCATGGTCTATAAATGGGGTTGCAACCAATAATATTACCTTTAAAGGCCAAGGCTATTTATGAACAATTTTGCAAAAAAAAAAAAAATTGAGCTTAAAGACAACATGTTGAATTGTAACTTGGTATCATATCCCATGGATTGTTAAATAGGATTATAGCATCTTAACAAAACAAGTTAAAATCTTAGGATAGAACATTTAGCATATGCCTTGGCTGGTCCAAAAAATTTGTATTCATTGGTCAGAAAAATATGGGCTTTTCAATAATGGAGTCCACACAGCAAAAGGAGTCATTGAGTTAGGAGTAAATAACACTAGACCTAAACCTCCTACCATTTGTACCCTAGAGAAAATGCTTAAAGCTCTTATGGAGATAGTGTCCAAAGAAAAATTATTTGAAATGTTGACCTCTCTCCTACATCAGATAAAGATGAACTTGAAAGTAATTAGATAGAGGATGATATTATGCAAGATTCACATGATCCCTACGAATTATATTGATCAATCCGGACAAAAGCTACTATCATAAAGAAGCTTTGATCAAGTTGCGATGCCAAAAAACACAACAAACTTTTATAAAAATACTTTAATAATGTCCCTTTATTAAAGTTGGCCTTATGAAGTAATGAGGTCATGGAGTAGGTCATATGTTTTGTCTGTTATCATAGCCTTCAACTATAAATAACCCTTTGAGTCTAGGAGAATGTAAGCTTGTACTATCTTTTTCCTTTCCTTTTACCACCTTGTAAAATCTTTGTAAGCTTGTATTGTCATTCAATGAAAGCTTTAGTTTTGTAAGTTATATCTTTATATCCAACATTTCTACATTACATAGTTTTGTGTCTTTGATTGCTTGATTGTTTTGTTTGACTATTTTAATGTTGTTATTATTGATGTAAGTTTGTATTGCCATTCAATGAAAGCTCTATTTCAACAAGTTTTATCTTTATATCTAATCTCATTTCTATATTGCATTTTTACATTGCATAGTTGCGTGTGTTTGATTGTTTTGCTTAAGTGTTTTGTTGCTATCATTATTGGTATCAGAGCTAAACTTAATGAGCTATCTATTTTAAGTTGTGGTTGAAACCTATGTCGTATTGCCCTTTTTAGCTTGTTCAAGCCTTAGTTAGGCATTGAGAACATTTGGTTTAAACCATTGATAGTTATTTTATGACACATAATGGATAAACTTTGCCAAAGTTAGCACTTTAGTGTAAAAATATAGAAATTATTATCAATGAAAAATGATAATTATCTTTAAAATTGGAAATTACCCTCATCCTCATCATAATTTATATATAAATCTAATGGTAGCATTTATTTTTTTAATCTAAATCTGATTATACTATTAAAATAGTAGAAGGAGCTTTGCCCTTAACTTTAGGTTGTAATGATTTATTCTTGTTATCCTAAGAACTTATTAGTTCACACCATTGAAAATATAAATTTCTCCATATTAGCATGATTCAAGTAGCTTTAAAGCCAACCACAAGATTAGGTTTAAATAACTCTACCATTATTTGTGTCAAAGACAAAAAGTGCAATAGGTTTCATGACTCCTTATTGGGAGTAATAAAATATAGTCTAAGTGATGGACCTATTTATTTTTCTTGTTACCCTAACTTCACTCTTTCACTCTCAAATCCTAATGTCATGCATGCTTTATGCTTAGATGTTGAAATTGAAGGATTTAATATGATGCAATTCTTAAAAAATTTAATCCTTATTTATAGGATTCATTACAAGTTTATGAATACCACCATCTTGAGAGTAAAAGAAATTCTAGCTAGACTTGCTGAAAAGGGGGCTACTACTTTATTTCTTACCAATAAAACTAAAGCCAATGTTATGGTTCCTAGGGCTACAACTTAGTATCAAGTTAAATTACCTTAAAGATGGACTTTAGAAAAGGTAGTTAAACCTATTAAACAATAGGTGAGTCAACTAAAAGAAGTTATTGAATATAAAGATGGTGACGTAGAAATAAAATTTTCATGTAGTAGGTTCGTTAGGTTAAATCTTGAAAAAGAAATTAGGCCTATATACTCTATTCTTCTATTCATTCCTTTGACTGGGTTTGAAGGAATTAGAAGAACTAGAGAATAAGTAAGTCAACTACAATATAGGGTAAATCACCCTCCATCAACATCAAATTCTATGGTTAACAAACCAATAAAAAAAATGATATTATAAGTTAGGCTTCTAAGCCTTAATCCCTTACCTTTTTTGATATTAGCTATAGGGATGAAGACAAGAATATTCTTATCCTCTCATCCTCCTTTGAGATGGAAGTAAAGATTAGAGAATAATTTTATTCACCACAAAATAAACCTAAAAGAAATTGGTTTTATATGACCTTTATTGAACATCAACAAGAGTTATGTGGATGCATCATAAGACATATATAAAAGAAATGGGAGCTGTTGACCTTTTTTATTATTTAGCCAACCTTTGTAAGTTTCAAAAGAAAAGATTTCCAAACTTTGAACTCCCAAAAGAATGTATAATTCTTGAAAAATTCTTATCAAGAATATATTACAATAAAAGGGAAAAGGATCAATGATATTTAGCCGTTTGCTTTATACCTAACAATCAAACTAGATAAAGGAGAGTTAATAGCCTCACTGTACAAAGCAAAATGCACAACTAATGTTGTAATACATTAGGGTAATTATGCAAATATTTATCTTTGACTAGTAGGAAAACAATTGACTCATATTAAACAAAAAAAAATTGAAGAAATTTCTCAACAAAAGGATTATATCCCTAAGCCAATGGTTAAACCAAAATTGGAAAAAAGTGTTTTTTTAAACCCCTCTCATTAAAAGATATTATTGATTTTAAAATGCCTAGTAAAAGTTCTAAATAAATAGAATTAGTTGATGAAATAATTAAGAGGCTTAAAAGCTTTGGATTAAATGACAACAATGCATTTGCTTTAGAGAATATGGAATAGATTAAATTTGAGGGAGAAAATAAAGATTATATAGAACAACTTCGAAATATGTTTTTATCGTAATAGAATCTTAAAGAAGCATCTTCCTCCTTGAAAGAGCCTTATGTAGTCAACAAAATGACCTTCAACAAGGCCACAACAAAGCTATATTATCCTAGACTAACACCAATAGACCTTTCAAAGAAGAACAACAATAAGGACTTTATACCATCTCTACTACTTTATGAATCCAATAAATTTCATCAAATGAAAGAGTCAATGATTGTCATCATCTTTTCTTCTAGGTATTGAATGGCTCAATTTTAGAAGAATAAAACTATTTCTTCATTTCTTGCTAACAAGCTTTCTCCTTTAATTAAAATGATTCATTCACACAAAATGATCATCAAATTAATATTGGTTTAAACACCAAATATTTTATTAATTGTGACAATAATGACCCTATGATGTAGGCACTTTGAATCCATTGAATTTTTTAAACAAAGCAGCCACTGATCATGATTTTCTTTTCTCAATCATATTGAATAGTTCAATTCTTGAAGAAAGAAACTATTAGTTCATTTGTTGCTTACAAGTTTTCTCCTTTAATTGTAATGGTTCATTCACACAAAATGAACATGAAATTGATATTGGTGCATGCACCAAACTTTATATTTATCATGAAAGTATTGACTATATGACTTTAGCTCTAAGAATCCAATGAATTTCATCAAACAAAGGAGTTAATGATCATGATTATATTTCCTTGTAGGTATTGAATGGATTAATTCTAGAAGAATGAAATTGACCCTTCATTTCTTGCTAACAAGCTTTCTCCTTTAGTTACAAAGATTCATTCACACAAAATGATCATGAAATTAATTTTAAATTAAGCACCAAACATTACATTTATCACAATAATAATGACCTTGCGATGTTGGCACTTTAAATCCATTGAATTCCACTAAACAAAGGAGTCATTGATCTTGATTTTCTTTTTTTAATCATATTGAATGGTTCAATTCTCAAAGAAAGAAATTGTCACTTCATTTGTTGCTTTCAAGTTTTCTTCTTTAGTTTTAATGCTTTATTCACACAAAATGATAGTGAAATTATCATTAATGCATGCACCAAACATTATATTAATCATGATGATAATAACTTTATGATTTTTTCTTTCTAAATCCATTGAATTTTATCAATCAATGGAGTCATTGATCATAATTTTCTATTTTAGATTGCATTGAATGGTTCAATTCTTGAAGAATGAAATCATTGCTTCATTTGTTGCTTACAAGTTTTCTTCTTTAGTTGTAATGGCTCATTCACATGAAATGAAAGTGAAATTATCATTGGTGTATGCATCAAACATTATATTAATTAAATGATAACAACCTTACAACTTGTTCTCTCTAAATCCTTTGAATTTCAACAATCAATGGAGTCATTGATCTTGATTTTCTATTATCGATGGTATTAGATGGTTTAATTCTAGAAAAATGAAATAGTAATTTTTTTTTCTTTCTTACAAGTTTTATCATTTACTTGCAAGGACTCATTCATACAAAATTATCATAAAATTGACATTGGTGTAAGTACTAAATGTTATATTAATGGTGATAATAATAACCTTATGACTTTAGCTTTATGAAACCATTGAATTCCATTAAACAAAGGAGTCATTAATCTTGATTATCTTTTTTTATAGGTATTGAATGGTTCAATTCTTGAAGAATGAAGTAGTCCCTTCATTTTCTACGATCAAGTTTTCTCCTTTAGTTATTAGGACTCATTGACACAAAATAATCATGAAATTAACATTGGTTTATGCACTAAACATTATATTTATTGTGACAATAATGACCTTATGACTTTAACTCTCTTGATCCATTGAATTTGATTAAACAAAGGAGTCGTGATTGTGATTGTCTTTTCTTGTAAGTATTGAATGGTTCAATTCTACAAGAATGAAATTATTCCTTCATTCCTTGTTAATAAGTTTTTGCTAGGATTCATTCATACAAAATGATCATGAAATTAATATTAGTTCAAGCACTAAACATTACACCAATCATGACAATAACAACCTTATGATGTTAGCACTTTGAATCCATTGAATTCTATTATACAAAGGAGCCATTGATCATGATTTTCTTTTCTTAATCATATTGAATGGTTCAATTCTAGAAGAAAGAAACCATCAGTTCATTTATTGCTTATAAGTTTTGCTCCTTTAGTCATTTTAGACAAAATGATAGTGAAATTATCATTGGTGTATACACAAAATAGTATATTAATCACAACAATAATGACTTTATGACTTTTGCTCTCTAAATCCATTCAATCCCATCAATCAATGGAGTCATTGATCCTAATTTTCTATTTTATATGGCATTGAATAGTTCAATAATAGAATAATGAAATAGTCACTTCATTTGTTCTTACAAGTTTTTTCCTTTAGTTGTAATGGCTCATTCACACAAAATGGTAGTGAAATTATCATTGGTGTATGTACCAAACATTATATTAATCAAGACAATAATGACTTTATGACTTTTTCTCTCTAAATCCATTGAATTTCATCAATCAATCGAGTCATTGAACTTGATTTTCTACTCTATATGGTATTACATGGATTAATTCTAGAAGAATGAAACTGTTGCTTCATTTGTTGCTTACAAGTTTTCTTCTTTACTTGTAATGGCTCATTCACATGAAATGATAGTGAAATTATCATTGGTGAAGGCACCAAACATTATATATTAATTGTGACAATAATGACTTATGACTTTAGCTTTATGAAACCATTGAATTCCATTAAACAAAGGAGTCATTGAACTTGATTGTTTTTTCTTAAAGGTATTGAATGGTTCAATTCTAGAAGAGTCAAATTGTTCCTTCATTTCTTGCTTGCAAGCTTTCTCTTCTAGTTGCAAGGATTGAGTCACACAAAATTTTCAACAAAATTAACAATGATTTAAGAACAAAACATTATATTAATCATTACAATAATAACCTTATGATGTTGGCACTTTTAATCCATTAAATTTTTTTAAACATGGGAGTCATTGATCTTGATTTTCTTTTCTTGATCATATTGAATATCTCAATTCTAGAAGAATGAAATCGTCACTTCATTTGTTGCTTACAAGTTTTCTCCATTTTTTTTTTTTTTTTTGGTAATGGTTCATTCATACTAAATGATTATGAAATTATCGTTGGTGCATGCACCAAGCATTTTATTGATCATGACAATAATGATCTTATAACTTTAGTCTTTAAATCCTTTGAATTCCATCAAACAAAGGAGTCATTAATCTTGATTGTCTTGTAGGTATTGAATGGTTCAATTTTAAAGGAATGAAATTATCACTTTATTTCTTGCTGACAAGTTTTCTCTTTTAGCTATAAGGACTCATTCATGCAAAATAATTATGAAATTATCATTGGTGGATGCACCAAACATTATATTAATCATAGCAATAATGATCTTACAACTTTAGCTTTCTAAATCCATTGAATTTTATCAAACAAAGGAGTGATTGATCTTAATTGTCTTTTCTTGAAGGTGCTGAGTGGTTTAATTCTTGAAGAATGAAATTGTCCCTTCATTTCTTGCTAACAAGTAGTTGTAAGGATTCATTGACAAAAAATGATCATGCAATTAACAATGATTTATGTACCAATCATTATATTTATTGTGACAATAATGACCTTATGACTATAGCTATCCCAATCCATTGTATTTCATCTAACAAATGGGTTAATGATTGTGGTTGTCTTTTCTTGTAGGTATTGAATTGTTTAATTCTAGAAGAATCAAATTGTTCCTTCATTTCTTGCTAACAAGCTTTCTCCTTAAATTGCAAGGATTTAGTCACACAAAATGATTATGAAATTAACAATGGTCTAAGCACCAAACATTATATTAATTGTGACAATAATGACCTTATCACATTGGAACTCAAATTCCATTGAATTCATTTAAATAAAGGAGCCATTGAGACAAAATGATCATGAAATTAACATTGGTGGATGCACCAAACATTATATTTATCATGACAATAATGACCTTATGTTTTTAGCTCTCCTAACCCATTGAATTTTATTAAACAAAGGAGTCACTAATTATGATTGTCTTTTCATGTAGGAATTAAATGGTTTAATTCTAGAAGAATCAAATTGTTCCTTCATTTCTTGCTAACAAGCTTTCTCCTTTAGTTACAAGGATTCAATAACATAAAATGATTATGAAATTAATAATTTTTTAAGAACAAAATATTATATTAATTGCAACAATAATGATTTTATGACATTGGAATTGAAATTCCATTGAATTTCTTTAAACAAAGGACTCATTGATCTTGATTTTATTTTCTTGATCATATTGAATGTCTCAATTCTAGAAGAATGAAATTGTTGCTTCATTTATTGCTTACAAGTTTTCTCTTGTTGTAATGGCTCATTTACACAAAATGATCATGGAATTATCATTTTGTGTGGTCACCAAGTAATATATTGATTATAATATTAACAATCTTACAACTTTAGGTCTCTAAATCCTTTAAATTCCATCAAATAAAGGAGTCATTGATCTTGATTGTCTTTTCTTGTAGGTAATGAATGGTTCAAATCTACAAGAATGAAATTGTCCCTTTATTTCTTACTAATAAGTTTTCTCTTTTAGCTATAATGACTTATTCACACAAATTGATCATGAAATTATCATTGATGGGTGCACCAAACATTATATTAATCACAATAATAACTACCTTATGACTTTCCCTCTCTAAATCAATTGAATTCTATCAAAAAAAAGGAGTCCTTGGTCTTGATTGTCTTTTCTTACAAGTATTAAATGGTTCAATTATACAAGAAGGAAACTGTCCCTTTTTTTCTTGTTAACAAGATTTCACTTTTAATTGCAAAGACTTATTTACACAAAGTAATCATAAAATTAACACTGGTTTATCCATCAAACATTAAATTAATATGATAATAATGACATTAAAACATTGACACTCTAAATCCATTGAATTCCATCAAATAAAAGAGCCATTAATCTTGATTTTTTCTTCTTAATGGCATTAAATGGTTCAATTCTAGAAGTATGAAACCACTACTTCATTTCTTGCTTAAAAATTTTCTCCTTGAGTCGTAAGGACTCATTCACACAAAATGATTATGAAATTGACATTAATGTATGCACTAAACATTATATTAATTGTGACAATAAACCATTCATAACCATTTGCAAGATTAATTCACAAACACTAAACACACATTTAATATATAAATAATAGTAATTAAAAGGGATAGATAAAAAAAAAACTTACAAGAAATAAGCATGTATTGAAAGACATTATAAGCTTTTGTTATAACGAGAAAAAAAAGTTTTGAAAGGAAGAAATTATGAGTTACTCCTAATCTTCCTAAAGTGCTTATTTATATTATTAAAAAGTGAAAGTTGGTATAACCAACAGATTCCTTTGGTTGTTCATAGGTAATGATATCTTACAATTTTATTGTAGTTGCTTTAGAAAAAGATAGCATGTGGTCATCATCATTTATAACTCATAAGGATCTTGTGAATCTTGCATGATGCCATCATCCACTTATTTTACTTAGCTAGATTTGTCTTGCATCTAAGTGGATTGCATAGATCCAAGTTGAAGAAGATTTGTCATCATTTCTAATAATTTCTCCTTAGAGATAGATTCCATTAATGTTTTAAGTATTTGTTCAAGGGAGTTGACTGGCTTAGGAGCAATGGCTTTAGGTCCATTGATAAGGATAAGCCCCTTAGCTATGTAGATGCCATCACTTATTGTTTTTTTTTTTTCACAAAATTATTCATAAATAGTTCTAACTTTATGAGGGAGAGTTAAAGGGTGTAAACCTCATTTGAAGAACTAGGTTTTAAACAAAATGGAAATTTTCTATAGATCATTAGAGAAATGATTTTAAAGAAACTAGCTAAATTTCTTCTATTGGTTTTCATAGTGTAAAGCACTTCCCATGCTTTGAAGTAATCAAAATAATTTTAGGTCTTAACCTTCCACCATTCTTTGAGATCTCTAGTTATATTCTTTGAGATCTTTAGTAGCAAAGAGGCCACCTTGCTAATCTTTAAGATAAAGAACTTTTCTAATTTTGAATTTGACATGGGCCATTCTTTGTAGCCAAATTTATTGCTAGCTCCTCTTTCCATGGGTTTAATAACCACTAATCGAGTTTCATGCAAAATCTACTAATAATAAGAACAATCCTATGTATAAATATGAGGATACATACCATCTTTATGATAAAATCTAGCGACATTATTAGGTCTTAACAAAGCATAATTATTTTCAATGGCACATAAAAAATCAATGTGCTTAGGAATCAAAGGATATGTTAAAGATTTGTGAAGGGCATGCTCATGCACATTTTCTCTAAGTTTATCAACTTCTTTGGTAGCTGAATTGGAAATATCCTTAGCCAGTGAAATAATTGACTTTACGAGGGATTGAGGCTTCTATATCAAAGGTCTCTTAATCATAGGGTTTGTCCCTATAAATACTTATAAGTTAGAAAATTAGGATAAGAATTTGAAGTTCCTTTAATAAACACAATATGAAAATCAAATACTAATAAGATTCCTTGCCATTTTGTAAAGATTTTTTTCGAGGCAATGTTTTTGACATCTTTTGCAACTTTCATTAAAAGTTGGCTCATAAGGAGATTTTACAATATGTTTGTTCCTACTCCAAAAACTAGCAGCAATTTTTGCACATATTAAAGAATCAATTGCCTTTTTGCATTCCTTGTATTTTTGTGGTCAAAACAGGGGAATTAAGCTTTTCTTTTATATGCTTATAAGCAATTTTGTCCTAAAGAGACTGACTAAATCTCTCTTTTCCTTTAATGCATTTTTAAAGTAGATCTATCTCCCTATATTAAGGGGCAGGTACAAATTTAAAGGTAATCAATTTCCTATTGGTTTCAACATAAATACCCTTATCATTTATTTTTTTGATGGGGGTATAACATATACCCAAAATAATATTTTGAGATAGGTTTTTAACCATAACATAAGGAATCTCAAGATTAATTTTGTAATTGCAAATTGCAGCTTGTGATACTTTTGAAATTGAATAACAAACTTACTTTACTTGTAGCATTTAACACTTCTGTGGGTTTAGAAAAGTACTTTAAAGATATGATTCCTTCATTAATACAATTATTTTATATTTATCATAAGAGTGATCTTAGTATGCTATGTTTAGGTAATAACCCTATCAATATGATTAATATATTGAAGCATTTCTAATTCATTTTTATTAAAAGACATTTCTGGAGAAGCTAGAGATTCTTCCTTTTCTCCAGTTGGAGTTTCAAGGATCATAATCCTTACTTTGAATTCTTTAATTTCTATTTTCAATTCTTGTATATCAACTTTAAGCTCATTAATGGTTGGTTCATCTATAGCTTTAAGGCTAGATCTTCCTTCTTTTAATTCATTGTACAACAAAATTTAAACTGTAACTTACTTTTAGCTCAACTATTTGTGGTTTAAAACTAAAAGTATGATTTTTTGCTAAATGTAAATATTTTTCCAAGTATTCTCATTTATCTTTTGGATCTAAAATTTTATGAATAAGATCCAAAATTATATTATTCTGTTTTGTTAAGACTAATAAGCCATTCTATTTACACATAACTTGATAAGCATCACATTTTCTAGTGTCAGCTTTAGAAGATTTAGAAGTAGTATCTTTTGTAATAACTTTAAGCTCTAAATTTCACTCATCAAAATCACTTTTTGTCAAGAAAATATGCATTCAAGATCTTTTAAAACCTTCATCAAGAGTTAATCTTTGAATTTTTTGTTTTGTTTTGCCTTACTTCTCATTTGATTTTTTTTTTTTCTTATAAGGTTGATAACCTTTACTTTTTTGGGCTTTTGTGGATAAATAATGGGTAGATAACCTATTTGTTCACAAAAACTACCCAATGCTGTTTTCCCTTGAGTTTTTTCATTTTGTAACTACCCATGCAGCTTAATTTCATTATAGAGTTCAACTCCTTCTGCTATTGCTTCAATAGCTAATTCACCATAGGTATAATGATTATAATCAGTTATTCCATAGTGATTGGCTTTAAGCCTAGTTTTAACTCTTTCTACAAATAGGGTAGGTAACCTAGAGAGGAATTTTTTTTTCTAGAAGATACCTTTACTAACTTCTTTAGTAAAGATGTTTGAGAAATTATACCACTTGAAATGAGACAAGTTATGTCATCTTAAATTGATGAGTTTTTCGTAAGTCTTGTTTATTAACAAGGTGATGGTATCAATAAAATGATTGGTAATTATATAAATTAGTATATAAACACAATCAAAGATTAGTATTCTTGATTTTGCTTTTGTCATAGAAAATATTTGACTTTTTGCTTCATTAGGCAACTAAAAATCCCACTAGCCTTTAGGAAGGAGAAGGATCCATATTTTGTTTTGTTAAGAACACTTGTTGTATTTGATGTTTATAATCCTCCTTTTCATCTTTAATTTCAAATTTAATTTGTTCCTTTTTTCTCCAATATAATGGCTTATTTATCATTTAAACCCAAAATTTTAAGTTGCTTAACAATTTCATCAACTAGTTCTATCTTTTCAAAACTATTGCTAGCCATATTATAAGTAATTTCTTTTGAAGATAGGGGTTTAAATAAAAGCCTTCTTTCTATTTCTAGTTTAACCAAAGGCTTCAAAATAAGATCCTAATTATGGGATACTTCTTCAATCTTGTTTTCTATTTTTGTTAATTGAGAGGCCATCCATTCAATTTTTATTTTGTATAATTGCCTTACTATATAACAACACTTATTGTAGCTTTTAACTTATAAGGTAAAGCTCTAACCTCACTATCTTAGATTTTCAAAGAAAGATTTAAAGTAGGAGGGTGACTACTATTAACCCTTTTGCCTTTTTTGGTTAAATATTCTTGAAAGTTTGTTAAAGAACCTAGCATTCTCTTGAGGCAAAAAAAATTAGGAAACAATTTCTATTGAATTTTATAAGCCTTTTCTACCCATTTTAGCAATAAATTTCTTATGCTGTTTGTGTCAAAGTTCTTGTTGACTTTGAATAAAAGTCATAAAAGGCCATTTTCTCTTTAGAACATTTTTAGAAGAGTAAAATAACTCTTTTAACTTTTCTACTTCATTGTAGGTAGTAAGCACATAAATACTATTGTCTTCATCTTGATTGCACATATAAAATAAAGAGGGAGATCTCAAATGAGACATATAATTTGTCAATTCAATTGGATTATTAACTAAAGAAGTAGAAGTAAAGGGAGGAAAGTCAACCTTATTTGTGGTTGACTAACTTGTTCCCTAGTTCTTCTTACTCCATCTAGCCTAGTAAGAGGAATAGATGAAGTAAAATGTCTACATTTAGCTTCCTTTTCTTTTACCTCTTTGAGGTTTAATCTTGCACTTCTTTGGGGAGCAAATCTTATTTCCACATTGCCATCCTTATATTCAATTATTTCTTCCATTGGTCAATTAGCCTATTTAACAAGTTAAATAGCCTTTTCAAAAGTCCATTGCTTAGGTAATTTAACATAATCACATGTTATAGTTCTAGGAATTATAACATTTGCTTTAGATCTATTTGTTAGAAATAAAGTAATTGTTCCTATATCAGCATATTTAGTTGAAATCTCTTTAATTCTAGGAATTGTGGTATTCGTAACCTTATAATGAATCCCATAAATAAGGATCAAATTTTCTAAAGTAGACATCATATCAAATTCTTCTATCTTAATGTCTAAACATAAAACATGCATTAAGTTAGGATTTGATAATGATAATCTAAAGTTTGGAAAACATGAGAACTAAATAGGTTCATCACTTAAACTTGATTTTACTACGCCTAATAAGAAGTAATGAAAATGATTAATCATGTACACAAATAATTGTTAAGTTATTTAAAACCAATCAAATAACATGTTTTAAGGCTACTTGAACCATCCTAATATGGATGAATTTATATTTCTATTGATGAGAGCTAATAAGTTCTTATGATAACAAAAATAAATCATTATAAACCTAAGTTAAAGCTTAAGCTTTTTCAACTATTTTAATAACATATTCAATTTTTGAGAAAAAAAACTTCCCTACTTTTAAACATGGGAAGAGAAGTAAGAAGGAAGAGTCTAATTTTGCAAATAATTATTATTTAAATTTTTATTAATAATTATTTATTTATTTTCATAACTAAAATTTTTACTACTACTACTACTACAACAAGAGAGCCAACTTGGTCTTAAACTATTCACTAAAACTCATAATATCACTATTAATGATTTAATGCTAGCTCTTATGCCAACCCTAACTTTCTTGAGCAATCAACAACAATATGACCTAGCTTTCAACTATGAGTTTTAACCATAATTTCAACCTTAATCAAGCTTTAATACCATTGAATTACACTAAACAAAGGAGTGAACAATCATAATTGTCTTTTCCTCTAGGGATTGAATGGTTTAATTCTAGAAGAATGAAAATATTCCTTTATTTGTTGCTTGCAAGCTTTCTCCTTTGGTTTCAAGCATTCATTCATATAGAATGTTCATGAAATTTACATTAGTTTAAGCACCAAACATTATATTTATTGCAACAATAATGACTTTATGACGTTGACACTTTGAATCCATTGAATGCCATTAAACATAAGAGTCATTGATTTGAATTTTCTTATCTTAATCATATTGAATGGTTCAATTCTAGAAGAAAGAAACCATCACTTTATTTGTTGCTTACAAGTTTTCTCCTTTAGTTGTAATGGCTCATTCACACAAAATGATAGAGAGATTATCATTGATGAATGCACTAAACATTATATTAATTACAATAATAATAACCTTATAACTTTACCTCTTTAAATTCATTGAATTCCATCAATCAATGGAGTCATTTATCTTGATTTTCTATTCTTAATGGAATTAAATGGTTCAATTCTAAAATAATTAAGCCATCACTTCTTTTCATGCATAAAAGTTTTCTCCCTTAGTTGTAAAGACTCATTCACACAAAATGATAATGAAATTAACATTTGTGTATGCACCAAACAATATATTAATTGCAATAATAATGACCTTATGACTTTAGCTCTATGAATCTATTGAATTCTATCAAATAAAGGAGCTAATGATCATACTTGTCCTTTCTTATAAAAATTAAATGGTTCAATTTTAGAAGAATGAAACTATTTCTTCATTTTTTTGCTAACAAGTTTTCTCCTTTAGTTCTAAGCATTCATTCACACAAAATGATGATGAAATTTACATTGGTTTAAGCGCCAAACATTATATTAATAGCAACAAGAATGACCTTATGACATTAGCACTTTAAATCCACTAAATTCCTTTAACCAAAGTAGCCATTGATCTTGATTTTCTTTTCTTGATTGTGTTGAATGGCTTAACTCTAGAAGAAAGAATTTGTGACTTCATTTGCTACCTACAAGTTTTCTCCTTTAGTTTAAGAAAGAAAAATTTTCCTTTATGAACAAATAAACATACATAAGCTATTAAACAATCAAAACTTAATGCTAAAGATTTTCCATATTTAGCCATCCCTCATCTAGATACCTTTAAAACTGTCAAAACAAATGCTTTTGACAAAGGTTATGGTGGTATTCTTAAGCAACACCTCCAATGTCAAGAACAATTACTTTGCTTTACTTCTAGGGTGTGGAAAGGAGCTAAAGTTAATTACTCTACTATTAAAAAGGAAATTCTTTCTATAGTTTTAAGCATACAAAAATTCAAATCTAATATGCTAAATCAAAAATTTCATTTAAGAATTAACTGTAAAGCTATAAAGGATATGCTTACTAAAGATGTCAAAAGCACAACATCTAAACAAATCTTTACCAGATGGTAAGGAATTTTATTTTCTTTTAACTTTGATGTCAAATTTATTAAAATTACTTTTAATTCTCTCCCTAACTTTTGAACTTGTGAATTTTTACATGGACCAGTGTTTAAGTAAAAGACCATTAGTACAAGGGTCTTAACCCTTTACAAAGTTAGTTATTTCACTAACTAAGAATGCAAACAAAACTTGTAAGGTTGATAACTTTGAGAAGATGCTTATGAGTGAGCTTTAGATAGTTTGCCATACACACTAATCTGAAAACATTTGGATTATTTATGCTCTTTTCAGAATAATTATGCTCAACTTCATGAAACTAGCTTAGTGGTTATTGAACCTATAGAGCACAGTGCCAGTAGTTTTGGATATAAAGAATGCCCTTATGCCAAGGTCAAGATAAAGAAAGTTCTTTATCTTGAAGATTGGTAAGGCGATTTATTCTTTGCCAAAGAATTGAAAAAATGATGAAAGGTTAAGACCTATAATTATTTTGATTACATGGATGCATGGGAAAAAAGCATTTTCATATGCAAACTAACAAAAGAAATTTAGCTAGTTTATTCAAATTCACTTCCCATATGATCCTTAAATATTTCCTAACAAGTTTAAAACCTAGTTTTTTAAATGGGGATTACATCTCTTAACTTTACCATATAAGGTAAGAACTATTTATGAAGACACTTGACTTTGTTTACTTCTTGGTATTCTTGGTTCCATGGATTGTCAAATAGGACTACACCATCATGGTAGAGTAAGTTAACATTTTTGTTGTTAAGATTAAGCATATTCCTTGGTTAGCTCAAAGGATTAACATTTGATGGTGGGAAAAATTTAAGTATTTTCAAGATGGAGTTTATAAAGCTAAAGGAATTGTTTGTATTAATGGACCTTAAGTAGTTCTTCCTAAGCTTGTCTCCTCTCAATTCGTAGAATGGATGATAGAAGCTCTTATGGAATTAGTCTCGAAAGAAAGTTATTGGAAATGATGGCTACTTTCTTACAACCAACCATAGCTTCCTTACAAGCATTTTCATAAGAACTGATGCAAGTTGAAAGTAAATAGGCCTAATTAGCTAAAGATGACATCATGCAGGACTTATAAGACCCCTATAAGATCTAAAATGACAAGATTAGGTGGATACCTCTCATTAATGGTGCTTTAAGAAAGTAACTTTATGTCACTTGTGACTAACAAAAGGTATCACTTTATGAAAGTTACTTTAAATCATAAGCTTAGAGAATCCTATGACAAGTAAAACCCCTATAAATATGAAAGACTTGAAGTTAGAGGAGGCATTCAATTAGAACTCCCCTAATCTCTCTCTAACTCTCTCCTTCCCTTTTGTAAACATAATTTTCTTTATATTATTAGCTTAAAATGCCTTGTGAATAAAACTCTATTATTTGTAAGTCTCTTTCTTTTCTTACTATTCTTAATTTGTATTTATAGTTCATTGTGTTTTGTTTTGTGCTACGTTTGTAATGAAATGAAACTACATAGGCAATCACAAATGAGAAAACTCAAGGAAAGAAAGCTTTAGGAAGCTTTTGTGAGCAAATGGGTTATCCACCCATTAGTTATCCTACCAAACCAAAGAATAAGAGTTGTCACTTTTATAATAAGGAAAAAGCATCTTAGTATGAAAAATAAGTCCTAATAAGGTCTAGGAAGCCAAAAATAAAAGAAGAAAATGGTAAAAAGCCTCTATCTAAAAAGACTATTGTTTAATGTTTGGTCTATATGTAATTGCAACAATAATGACCTTATGACTTTAGCTCCTAGAATCCATTAAATTCCATCTAGTATAAGAGTCATTGATCTTGATTGTCTTTTCATATAGCTATTGAATGGTTCAATTGTAAGAGAAAGAAATTGTCCCTTTATTTCTTGTTAACAATTTTCACCTTTAGTTGTAAGGACTCATTTACACAAAATGATCATCAAATTAGCATTGGTTTATTCACCAAATGTTATATTAATCATGACAATAACAACCTTACAACTTTGACACTCTCAATCCATTAAATTCCATCAAACAAGGGTGCAATTGATCTTGATTTTCATTTCTTAATCTTATTAAATGATTTAATTATAAATGAAAGAAATTGTCACTTCAATTATTGCTTACAAGTTTTCTATTTTGTTGTAATAGCTCATTCATAGAAAATGATAGTGAAATTGTCATTGCTATATATGCACTAAACATTATATTAATGACAATAATAATGACCTTATAACTTTAGCTCTAGGAATCCATTGAATTCCATCAAACAAAGGAATTATTGATCTTAATTGTATTTTCTTGTAGGCATTATATGGTTTAATTCTTAAGGAATGAAATTGTCCATTCATTTCTTGCTAACAAGTTTTCTCCTTCAATTGTAAGGACTCATTGACATGAAATGATTATGAAATTAACATTGGTTTATGCTCCAAACAATATATTAAATGCAACAATAATGACCTTATGACTTTAGCTCTTGTAATCCATTGAAGTCCTTCAAATAATGGTGTTAATGATTGTGATTACCTTTTACTTGAAGGTATTGAATGGTTTGATTATAAAAGAGTGAAATTCTCATTTCTTTTCTTGGTAATAAGTTTTTTCCTTTACTTGCAAGGACTCATTCTCACAAATTGGTCATGAAATTAACATTGGTGTATGTACTAAACCTTGTAGTAATCATGACAATAATGACCTCATGAGTTTGGCACTCTCTATCCATTGAATTCAATAAAAAGATGAAGTCATTGATCATGATTTTCCTTTTCATGAAAGCATTGATTGGTTAAAATCTACATGAATGAAAACGTCACTTCATTTCTTACTAACAGGTTTTCTCCTTTAGTTGTATGGTGGTCTCCTTCACACATTGTTCATGGAATTAACATTGGTTTATGCACAAAAATTTATACTAATCACAACAATAATGACCTCATGAGTCTATTGAATTCCATAAAATAAAGGAGTAATTGATCATGTTTGTCTTTTCTTGAAAGTAATGAATGGTTCAATTATAAAAAGATGAAACTATTGTTTCTTTTATTGCTAACAAGTATTCTCCTTTACTCGTAAGGACTCATTCACACAAATTGATCATGAAATTAACATTGGTGTATGCAGCAATCTTTATGCTAATCTTGACAATAGCAAACTTATAAGTTTAGCACTCCAAATCTATTGCATTCCATCAAAGAAAGCAGTCATTGATCTTGAAATTATTCCTTTATTTCATGTTTACAAGTTTTTTGCTTACATGTAAGAACTCATTCACACCAAATGACTATCAAATTAACATTGGTGCGTGTACCAAACAAAAAGCTAATTGTGATAATACCAATCATGTGACTTCGACACTCTAAATCCATTGAATTCCATCAAACAAAAGAGTTGTTAAGAATGATTATCCTTTCTTGCAAGTATTAAATGGTTGAATTCTAGAAAAATGAAACTGTCCCTTCATTTCTTCCTAATAAGCTTTCTCCTTTACTTACAAGAACTCATTCACACCAAAAGGTCATAGTGTGTGTGCACAAAACAATATAATAATCATATTGATAATAACCTTATGACTTCAACTTTAAGAATCCATTGAATTTCGTCAAACAAAGGAGTTATTGATCTTGATTCTTGCAAGTATTAAATGGTTCAATTCTTGAAGAAAGAAACTATCCCTTCATTCCTTTCTATCAAGTTTTCTCCTTTAGTTATATGGACTCATTGGCCCAAAATGATCATGAAATTAACATTAATTTATGCTCTAAACATTATATTGATTGCAACAATAATGACCTTATGACTTTAGCTCTCCCAATCCATTGAAGTCATTCAAATAATGTTGTCAACGATTGTGATTGTCTTTCAAATAGGTATTAAAAAAGTTCTATTTTAGAAGAATGAAATTGTTTTCATTTCTTGCTAACAAGTTTTCTCCATTAGTTGCAAAGATTCATTCACATGAAATGGTTAAGAAAACTAACATTAGTTTAAGCACAAAACATTATATTAATTGTGAGAGTAACAACATTGTAACATTGACACTTTAAATCCATGAATTCCATTAAACTAAGGAGACTTTGATCTTGATTTTCTTTTCTTGATCATATTAAATGGTTCTATTCCAAAAGAAAGAAACCATTGCTTCATTTGTTGCTTAAAAGTTTTCTCCATTAATTGCAATGACTCATTCACCCAAAAAGATCATGAAATTATCATTGGTGTATGTACCAAACATTATATTAATTGTGACCATAATGACCTTATGACTTTAACTTTTTAAATCCATTGAATTTCATCAATCAAAGGAGTCATTGATCCTAATTTTCTATTCTTGATGGTATTGCATGGTTCAATACAAGAAGAAGGAAATTATTGCTTCCTTTCTTCCTTACAAGTCATCTCCTTTAGTTATAAGGAATAATTTACACAAAATGATCATGAAATTGACATTGGCATATGTACCAAATGTTATATTAATTATGGCAATAATGACCTTATGACTTTGTCTCTATGAATTCATTGTTCCATTAAACAAAGGAGTCAGTGATCTTGATTGCCTTTTCCTATAGGTATTGAATGGTTCAATTCTTGAAGAATGAAATTGTCCCTTCATTTTTTGCTAACAAGTTTTCTCCTTTTGTTGTAAGGACACATTTCAAGAAAAGATCATGAAATTAACTTTACATTCATCAAGCCAATCACAAGTTTTCAACTATTGCCTTAATAGATCTAGGCATTGACATGAATTGTACTAATGTAGGAATAGTCCCTTCAGAAGACTTTTTGAAAACAATAAAAGTGTACACGCTACAAATAAAAGTAAACTTGTTATTCAATATAAGCTACTATTTACAATGATGGAATTTGTATTAAAATTCCTTGTTATGGTTAAAAACCTATCTCAAGATATTATTTTGGGTAATGCTTTTCTGCATATGTTGTAACCTATTGAAAAAATAAATCACAAGGGTATTTATGCCAAAATCAATGGAAACTTAGTGAGCTTTAAATTTGTATCTATCCCTCAATAATGGGAGATAGATTTATTACAAAAAAAAATAATAAAAGAAAAGAGAAATTTATTGATTCTGTCCTAGATGAAATTGCTTATAAGCATTTACAAGAAAAGCTCAACACTCTTGCTAAGATTAAAAAATCGCAAGTCATCGTTATAAAAAATGCAGTGGTATTCATAACCATTCATGACATTGGTTTATTCACCAAAAATTATATTGCATGATAATAACCTTTTGACTTTGACAAACTGAATCCATTGAATTCCATCTTGCAAAGGAGTCATTCATTTTGATTTTTTATTCTTGATGGTATTGAATGGTTGAATTCTTAAAGGGTGAAATCATTGCTAAATTTCTTGCTTACAAGTTTTCTCCTTTAGTTACAAAGACTCATTCACATAAAATGATCTTGAAATTACCATTGTTTTATGCACTAAAAACTATATTAATCATGACAACAATGACTTTATGACTTTAGCTCTATGAATCTATTGAATTCCATTAAACAAAGGAGCCATTGATCTTAATTGTCTTTCTTTACAGGTATTGAATGGTTCAATTTTAGAAGAACAAAACCATCACTTCATTTCTTGCTAACAAGTTTTCTTCTTTCGTTGCAAGGACTCAATTGCACAAAATGATCACAAAATTAGCATTGGTTAATGCACTAAACATTATATTAATCTTGACAATATCAACCTTAAGACTTTGATACATTAAATCCATTGAATTCCATCAAACAATGAGTCATTGATCTTAATTTTTTGTTCTAGATAGTATTAAATGGTTGAATTCTTTAAGGATGAAATCATCGCTTCATTTCTTGCTTACAAGTTTTCACCTTTAATTGCACGGACTCATTCACAAAAAATGATCTCAAAATTGACTTTGGTGTATGCACCAAAAGAGTCATTGATCTTGATTGTTAAATGGTTCAATTCTAGAAGAATGAAACTATCCCTATATTGCTTGCAAACAAATTTTTTCATTTAATTAAAAGGACTCATTTACATAAAATGATAGTGAAATTATCATTGGTGTATGCACCAATAATTATATTGATTGTGACAATATCAATCTTATGGCTTTAGCTCTCTCAATCCATTGAATTCCATCAAACAAAGGAGTCATTGATCTTGATTTTCTATTCTTGATGGTATTGAGAGGTTCAATTCTAAAAGAATGAAACCATCACTTCATTTCTTGCTTACACAATTTCTTCTTTGGCTGCAAGGACTTATTCACACAAAATGATCATGAAATTGACATTGTTTTATGCATTAAACACTATAGTGATCATGACAATTATGACTTTAGCTCTATGAATCCATTGAATTCCAAGAAACAAAAGAATCTTGATTGTCTTTTTTTACAAGTGTTAAATGGTTCAATTTTAGAAGAACAAAATTATTGCTTCATTTCTTACTAACAAGTTTTCTCATTTAGTTGCAAGGACTCATTTTCATAATATGATCATGAAATTAACATTGGTTAATGCACCAAACATTATATCAATCATGACAATGACAACCTTATGACTTTGATACTCTAAATCCATTAATTTCCATCAAACAACAGAGTCATTAATCTTGATTTTCTATTCTTGATGGTATTGAATGGTTGAATTCTACAAGGATGAAATCATCACTTTATATCTTGCTTACAAGTTTTCTTACAAGTATTGAATGGTTCAATTCTATAGGAATGAAACCATTTATTCATTTCTTGCCAACAAGTTTTCTCCTTTAGTAAAAAGGACTCATTGACAAAAAAAGAATATGAAACAAAGGAGTCTTAATGACTTTATGACTTTGACACTTTGAATCTATTGAATTCCTTCAAACAAAGGAGTCATTGAACTTGATTACTTTTTCTTCTAGGTATTAAATGGTTCAATTATGGAAGAATGTCTTTGTCCCTTCATTTTTTGCTTACAAGCTTTCTCCTTTAGTTGCAAGGATTCATTTACACATAATAATAATTAAATTAACATTGGTTTAAGCACCAAACATTATATTTATTGTGAAAATAACAACCTTATGATTTTGGCATTTTGAATCAATTGAATTCATTTCAACAAAGGAGCCATTATTCTAGATTTTTATTTTTCATCATATTAAATGGTTTAATTCCAGAGGAAGGAAATTGTTGCTTCATTTTTTGAATACATGTTTTCTCCTTTTGTTGTAATTCACACAAAATGATCATGAAATTCTCATTAGTGTGTGCACCAAACATTATATTAATTGTGACAATAATGATTATGACTTTCAAATCTCTCAAACCATTGAATTCCATCAAATAAAGGAATCATTGATGTTGATTGTCTTTTCTTGCAAATAAAGAATGGTTCAATTATAAAAGATTGAAATTGTCCCTTCATTTCTTACTAACAAGTTTTCTTCTTTAGCTGTAAGGACTCATTCACATTAATGATCATGAAATTATCATTGGTCTATGCACCAAACATTATATTAATCATGACAATAATGACCTTATGACTTTAGCTCTTTAAATCCATTGAATTTCATTATACAAAGGCATCATTGATCTTGCTTTTTTATTCTTGATGGTATTAAATGGTTAAATTCTAGAAGAATGAAACCATATGATGGGATCCATGGAGGAAGCCAATGTATAAATGACTTTTAAGGATCCATTAAGCATTTAAGAAGGGCTGCTAAAATGTTTAAGAGCTAAAATGATGAAAAAGGCACTTAGCAAGTTGATTGAAGAAATTTGTACCCAAAAAAAAAAATAAAACTTAGAAGGTTATAGGTTCAATTAAAATCTACTCTTAAATAAGAGTTTGTTATAAAATAAGAGTTTATAATAAAATTAGAGTGTTCTTATATATTAAGAGTTTATCATTGTCTTTATTTTTAGGGTTTTTAATTTAACCTATAAATAGGCTTAATTTCATTATTAAAAATGAACAAGACATTAATGAAAATAAAAGTGAGAATTCTTTTCTTTGGTTCTTTCAAGAATTAAAGAACTTATCGAGAATTAACTCTTCATGTGGTGTTCAACCTAACTTATCACTCCTAAATCTCTTATTTTCTGGAGTGTGGCCTCCATTTCCTTTTTATACCTTAGGTTCATGTTCCTTGAACATTAAGTCTAAGTCTTGCGTGATCAAAATTTAATTAAACTTTCTTGGATTCTTGCTCAATTTCTTGTGCAGGTTGGGTCCCTATGCCATGTCTTTTAGGGATCACCTCAGTTGGTATTAGAGCTTTAGGGCAAAATCAAGTTTGCTTATCCTAGTTTATCTATACTTGTCATTCAATTCAGAAATGAAAAAAAAAAAAGATAGAAAAGAAAAACCAAAAAAGAAAGGGAAAAGAGAAAGATTTCTATTTGATTCTTTCCTATTTAAGAAGTAAATAGGTTTGATTTGGTCAAAAGGAGTTAAAGGCTTTATTTCCTTACTTCATTCTAGTTCCTACAAAGATTTAAATATAATTAGACTTTTATTTTGGTGTCTACTAATTTAATCATGATGATTTCTCATAATCCCCAACCTTAATTCATTGAGCATTCTTAAATTTCTTTGATTTTGATTTGTGAGAATTAGTTGGTTATAAGGCTTTGAATGAGCATGTTTAGTTTAATTGTGACAATAATGACCTTACAACTTCAGCTTTCTAAATCCATCAAACAAAGGAGTGTTGATCTGGATTGTTGATCTTGATTATTTATTCTTGTAGGTAATGAATGGTTTAATTCTAGCAAAATGAAATTATCCCTTTATTTCTAGCAAACAAGTTTTCTTCTTTAGCAATAAAGACTCAACATACAAAATGATCATGAAATTTTCATTGGTGTACGCACCAAACATTAGATTAATTGTGAAAATAACAACCTTATGACTTTAGTTCCCTAAATCCTATGAATTTCATCAATCAAAGTAGTCATTGATCCTAACTTTCTACTCTTAATGGTATTGAAAGGTTTAATTCTAGAAGTATGAAACCATCACTTCTGCACTTACTTACAAGTCATCTCCTTCAGTTGCAAGGAATCATTCACACAAAATGATCATAATATTGACATTGGTGTATACACCAAATGCTATATTAATCACGAAAATAATGACCTTATGACTTTAGCTTAATGAATCCATTGAATTTCATAAAAAAAATGAGTCTTTCATCTTAATTGTCTTTTCTTACTAGTATTGAATGGTTTAATTCTTCTAGAATGAATCTATCCCTTCGTTTCTTACCAACAAATTTTCTTCCTTAGTTGCAAGGACTCATTAACATAAAATGATCATGGAATTCACATTGGTTTATCCACCAAACGTTATATTAATCATGAAAATAATGACCTTATGACTTTGACACTTTGAATCCATTGAGCTACTTCAAAGAAAGGAGTCATTAATCTTAATTGTCTTTTTGTGCAAGTGTTCTTCAATTCTAGAAGAATGAAATTGTGCCTTCATTTCATGCTAACAAGTTTTTTTTTTTTTATAAGTTGTAAGGACTTATTTACACATAATGATCATGAAATTGACATTGGTGTATGTACCAAACATTATATTAATCAAGAAAATAATAACCTTAAGACTTTAGCTTTATAATTCCATTGAATTATATTGAACAAAGGAGTTAATGATCTTCATTTTCTATTCTTGATAGTATTGAGTTGTTGAATTCTATAAGGATGAAATCATTGCTTCATTTCTTGCTTATAAGTTTTCTCCTTTAGTAGCAAGGATTCATTCACTCAAATTGACCATTAACTTAACATTAGTTTAAGGACTAAATAATATATTAATTGCAACAATAATGACCTTATGGCATTAACACTCTAAATCTATTGAATTTCTTTAAACAAAGGACCAGTTGATCTTAAATTTCATTTTTTGATCATTTTGAATGGTTTAATTCTACATGTAAGAAATAGTCACTTTATTTGTTGCTTACAAGTTCTCTCCTTAAGTTATAATGACTATTTCACACAAAAATATAGTGAAATTATCATTGGTGTATGCACCAAACATTATATTAATCATAATAATAATGACCTTATGACTTTAGCTCTATAAATATATTGAATTCTATCAAACAAATGTGACATTGATCTTGATTGACTTTTCTTACAAGTATTAAATGGTTCAATTCTAAAAGAACAAAACTATCCCTTCATTTCTTGCTATCAATTTTTCTCCTTTCGTTGTAAGGTCTCATTGACATAGAATAATCATGAAATTAACTTTGGTGTATGCACTAAGTATTATATTAATTGCAACAATAATGACCTTCTGACTTTAGCTCTCTAAATCCATTGAATTCCATCAAAAAAAGGAGTTAATGATCATAATTGTCTTTTCTTGCAAGTATTGAATGGTTTAATTTAAGCAAAATGAAGTCATCTTTTCATTTCTTGCTTACAAGCTTTGTCCTCTGGTTGCAAGGAATCATTCACGCAAATTGATCATGAAATTAATATTGGTGTATGCACCACACAATTATTAATCATAACAATAATAACCTTGTGAATTTGCAGTAATTGGACTTGTTTGCCATTTCTTATAGGTATTAATTGGTTCAAATCTAGAAGAATGAAGCCTTCACTTCATTCCTTTCTTACAAATTTTCTCCTTTAGTTGCATGCACTCATTCACTCAAAATGAGCATGAATGGTGACAATAATGACCTTATGACTTTGGCACTCTAAATCCATTAAATTCCATTAAATAAAGGAGACATTGAACGTTATTATTTTTTCCTACATATATGAAATAGTTCAAATCAAGAAGAATGAAGCCCTCACTTCATTTCTTTCCTACAAGTTTTCTCCTTTAGTTGCAAGGACTCATTCATACCAATTAAACATGAAATTAACATTGGTGTTTACACCAAACATTATATGCATCATAATAACAACATTATGAGTTTTGCACACTAAATCCTTTGAATTCCATCAAATAAAGGAGTCATTGATCTTGATTATCTTTTCTTATAGGTTTTTAATGATTCAATTCTAAAAAAATGAAACCATCACGTCAATTCTTGCTAACAAATTGTCTTCTTTAGTTGCAAGGAATTGTACAAACAAAATGGTCATCAATTAGCATTGGTGTATGCACCAAACGCTGTATTAATTAGGACAAAAATGACATTATGACTTTGACACTATGAATCTACTAAATTCCATCAAGCAAAGGGGTTAATGATTTTAATTATTTTTTCTTTCAAGTAATGAATGGTTCAATTCTAGAATAATGAAATTGTCCCTTGATTTCTTGCTTACAAGCTTTCTCCTTTAGTATAAGGATTCATTCACACAAAATGATCAAGATTTTATTGAATCTATTGAATTTGTTGAAAGAAAGGAGCCACAAATCTTGATCTTTTTTCTTTTTTATATTGAATGGTTCAATTCTAGATGAAAGAAACTGTCACTTCATTTGTTACTTTTAAGCTTTCTTCTTTAGTTGAAATGGCACATTTACACAAAATAATAGTGAAATTTTCATTTATGTGTGCATTAAATTTTAATTTAATCATGACAATAATGACCTTATGATTTTAACTCCTTAAATCCAATGAATTCCATCAAATAAAGGAGTCATTGATCTTGATTTTCTACTCTTGATGGTATTGAATGGTTTAATTCTATAAGAATGAAACCATCACTTCATTTCATGGTTACAAGTTTTCTCCTTTAGTTGTAGAGACTCATTCACATAAAATGATCATGAAATTAGCATCAATGTATGTACCAAATATTATATTAATCATGGCAATAATGACTTTATTATTTTAGATCTATGAATCCTTTGAATTCCATCAAACAAAGGAGTCATTGATATTGGTTGTCATTACTTGTTGGTTGTCATTCCTTATAGCTAATGAATGATTCAATTCCAAAAGAATGAAATTGTCCCTACATTGCTTGCTAACAAGTTTCCTCCTTTAGTTCCAAGGACTCATTTACACAAAATGATCATGAAATTAAAATTGGTTTATACACCAAACATTACACTAATCATGACATTAATGACCTTATGACTTTAGCTCTCTCAATGCATTGAATTGCATCAAATAAAGGAGTCATTGATCTTCATTATCTTTTCTTACAAGTATTATATGGTTCAATTCTAGAAGAATGAAATTATCCATTCATTTCTTACTAAGTTTTATTGTTTAGCTGTAAGGACTCATTTACACAAAATGATCATGAAATTATCATTGCTATATACTTCAAACATTATATTAATTGTGACTATAATGACCTTATGACTTTTGCTCTCTAAATCAATTAAATTCCTTTAAACAAAGGAGTTATTGATCTTGATTTTCTATTCTTGATGGTATCAAATGGTTCAATTCCAATAGAATGAAACCATTTGATGAGAACCATGGTGGGGCTGATGAGTAGAGGACCTCTAAGGATTTATTAAGCATTCAAGATGGGCCAATGACACATTCAAGAGCTAAAAGGATGACAAAGGCTCTTAATAGGTTGATTAAAGAAATTTTAGTCAAAGAAGAAAATTTAAGCTAGAAGATTATAGGGTGAATTAAAATCCACTCCTAAGTAGGAGTTTGTTATAAAATAAGAGTCTCTAATAAAAATGGAGTATTCTTATATTTTAGGAGTTTATCATTGTCTCTATTTTTAGTGCTTTTAGGGTTGTTATTTTAGCTTATAAATAGGCTTCATTTCATTGTTAAAAATAAGCAAAACATTAATGAAAATATAAGTGAGAATTTTTTCCCTAGATTCTTTCAAAATTAAAGAACTTAATAAGAATTAGCTCTTTTTATGGCATTCAACTTGAGTTATCACTCTCTAATTCCTTATTTTCTAGAGTTTGGTGTCCAAATCTTGCATGATTGAAATCTAATTTAGCTTTTATGAGTGCTTGTTTGACTCCTTGTGCATGTTGGATCCTTAAGCCATGTCTTTTAGGATTCACATTAGTTGGTATTAGACCTTTAGGTCTAAATCAATTTGCTTATCCTAGTTTAACTTTTCTTCCCTTTAAATTTGAAGAAAAAAGGACGAAAAAGAAAATTAAAAAACAAAAAGAAACAAAAAAAAAGATAAAGAATTATGATTGATTCCTTTCTATTTGAGAAGTAAATACTATTTCATTAGGTCAAAGAAAGATAGAGGCTTTATTTCCTCATTTCTTTTTAGTTCCTACAAGGATTTGGATCTAATTAAACATTTTTGTTTTGTGTTTTGTGATTTAATCTTGTTAAGTTTTTTTTTAATCAATAACCTTAATTCATTGAGCTTTCCTAATTTTCTTTGATTTTAATTTGTTAGAATTAGTTGGATATAAGTTGACTTTGATTAGGCATGTTTAGTTCAATAAAGAGCAGAGAGTGAAAAGCCAAATTTATATAGTGTGAAAACATGAGAACGAGTGCCATACTATGAGTGAGTAGAGTGAAACTATAAAGGGATTGTATGCGAGGGTTATTCTGAGCATTTTTCTTTTTTACGTAGATGATGATTTAAAGATGAATCCTTTTGAGGAGAGGGGAAATGATGAGATCCATGGAGGGGCCAATGCATGGAGAGCTTATAAGGATCCATTAAGCATTTAAGAAGGGCCAATGACACATTCAAGAGCTAAAAGGATGAAAAAGGCACTTGGCAAGTTGATTGATGAAATTTGGGCAAAAGAAGATAATTTAAGCTTAAAGGATTATATGTTGAATTAAATGCACCCCTAAATAGGGGTTTGTTATAAAACAAGTGTCTACAACAAAATAGTGTATTTCAAGCTTAAAGGGTTACAAAACATATCTTAATGTGGACCAAGACCTTATTAATTTGATTAAAGTACTTAATGAGCTAAAGTTACAAAAAAAATCCACTCCTAAATAGAAGTTTATTATAAAATAGGACAACTACTAATACAAATAGGACTAAATTTGTTGTTAGCTTATTTAGGAAGTTTTTCATTATCTCTAGGGTTGGGGTTGTTAATTTAGCCTATAAATAGGCTTGATTTCATTGTAAAAGAAAGGAGAACATTAGTGAAAATAAAAGTGGAAGTTTTCTCCTTTGGTTCTTTCAAGGCCTAAGAATTTACAAAGAACTAACTCTTCTTGAGGCGCTCAACCTAACTTATCACCCCTAAATTCTGTTTTTGCTCAAGTAATCCTTCTTTATACCTTAGGTTTATGTTCCTTTGAACATAAGGTCTAGGACTTGCATGATTGAAACTTGATTTGGTTTTCTTGGGTTCTTGTTTGATTCCTTGTGTGTGTTGGGTCCCTAAGCCATGTCTTTGGGGGCTAACATTAGTTGGTATTAAAGCTTGGCTCTAAATCAAATCCACTTAGCTAATTTTGAGTTTTTCTTGTTTTTTTCATTTTTCTTAGCTACATTATATGGCCTCTTGCTGTTTGAATTAGCAAACTTTAGTTTATCTTTCATTGTCTTTAAATTCATGCACAAACTAAAAAACAAAAAGAGAAAAAAAAAAGGAACAAAAAAATAAGAAAAGAAAGAATCCTGTTTCATGCCTTCTTATTTGGGAAAAAAAACACTTTTGATTAGATCAAAGCTAAAGAAGAAAAGACATTATGTCCTTCCACTTCCTACAAGTATTCTTGCAATTTAATCTTGTTGAGTTCTTTTAATCTACAATCTTTATTCATTGTGCTTTCCTAAATTTCTTTAATTATGATTTGTTAGAATTGGTTGGTTACAAGGTGACTTTGATAAAGGTTGTTTAGTTCCATAAAGAATTGGGAAAGGAAAGTTGAATGAAGGAAAGGGAAAGAGATATGAGCAATATTATAATGAAAAGCTAAATTTATATAGTGTGCAAAAACAAGAGTGAGTGTCATATTGCGAGAGAGTGGAGTGAAACTTATGAGTGAATGCATGTGAGGTTACTTTGAATGTTTTTTCTTTTGATGCAAGTGATGATTTATGGATGAATCCACTCCTAAATAGGAATTTCTTATTAAATAGGACAACTCCTAAAACAAATAGGAGTAATTTAACCTATAAATAGGCTTGATTTCATTATTAGAAAAAGGAGAACATTAGAGAAAATAGAAGTAAGAATTTTGTCCTTAGTTCTTTCAAGAAGTAATGAACTTATCAAAAACTTATCAAAATCTAACTTTTCTTAAGGCATTTAACTTGACTTATTACTCCCAATTTCCTTGTGTTTCTCTAGCGACACATCCATATCCTTCTTTAAACCTTAGGTTCATGTTCCTTTGAACATAAGGTCTAGGTCTTGCATGATTGAAATCTAATTTAACTTGGGTTCTTGTTTGATTCCTTGTGTGTATTGGGTTCCTAAGACACATCTTTTGGGGTTCATATAACATTCACACAAAATGATCATGAAAGTATCATTGGTTTATGCACCAAACAATATATTAATTTTGACAATAATGACTTGAAGACTTTAACTCTTAAAATCCATTGAATTCCATTGACAAAAAGTCATTGATCTTGATTGTCTTTTCTTTATCATAATGAATGGTTTAATTCTAGAAGAATGAAATCATGCCTTCATTTCTCATTTATAAGTTTTCTCCTTCAATTGCAGGGACACATTCACACATAATGATCATCAAATTAACATTGGATTATGCACCCAAAATTATATTAATCATGATGATAACAACTTTATGACTTTAATACTCTGAATCCATTAAATTCTATCAAAAAGGAGTCATTAATCTTAATTTTCTATATTGAATGGTTTAATTCTAAAAGAATGAAACCATTGCTTCATTTCTTGATTACAAGTTTTCTCCTTTAGTTGCAAGGACTTATTCACATAAAATGATCATGAAATTGACATTGGTGTATACACCAAACATTAATTTAATCATAACAATAATGACCTTATGACTTTAACACTCTAAATCCATTGAATTCCATTAAACAAAGGAGTCATAGATCTTGGTTGTCTTTTCTTACAAGTATTCAATTGTTTCATTCTAGAAGAATGAATTTTTCCCTTCATTTCTTGCTAATAAATTTTCTCTTTTAGGTGTAAGAAATCATTAACACAAAATGATTAGGAAATTAATGTTGTTTTACTCACCAAACATTATATTAATTGTGAAAAATAACAATCTTATGACTTTGGTAGTATGAATCCATTGAATTCCTTTAAACAATGAACTCATTGATCTTCATTTTCTTCTTATGATTGTATTAAAAGGTTTAATTTGAGAAGAATGAAACTATTGCTTCATGTCTTGCCTACAAGTTTTCTCCTTTAGTTGTAATGACTTATTCACACAAAATGATCATGAAATTATCATTGGTGAAAGCACCAAATAATATAGTAATCATGACAATAACAACCTTAAGACTTTTGCTCTTAGAATCCATTAAATTCATCAATCAAAGGAGTCATTGATCTTGATTGTGTTTTCTTTATCATATTAAGTGATTCAATTCTAAAAGAATGAAATCATCCCTATATTGCTTGCTTACAACTTTTCTCCTTTAGTTGTAAGGACACATTCACACACAATGATCATGAAATTAACATCAAAGTATGTCCCAAAATTTATATTAATTACAAGAATAATGACCATATGACTTTGCTTCTCTAATTCCATTAAACTCCTTCAAACAAAAGAGTCATTGATCTTAATTTTCTATGCTTGATGGTATTGGATCATCCAATTCTAGAAGAATGAAATTGCCACTTCATTTCTTGCTTACAAGTTTTCTCTTTTAGTTAGAAGGACTGATTCACAAAACATGATTATGAAACTAACATTGAGTATGCACCAAATATTATATTAATCATAATAATAATGACTTTAAGACTTTAAGACTTTAGCCATTTGAATCCATTGAATTCCAACAAATAAAGGAGTCATCAATCTTGATTGTCTTTTCCTATAAGTATTGAATGGTTCAATTTTAAAATAATGAAATTGTCCTTTGATTTCTTTTTAACAAGTTTTCTCTTTTAGTTGCAAGTACTAATTGAAGCAAAATGATCATAAAATTAACATTAGTTTATGTACAAAACATTATATTAATCATGATACTATTGACCTTATGACTTTGGTATTTTTAATCCATTAAATTTCATGGAACAAATGAGTCATTAAACTTGATTATCTTTTTATTGCAAGTATTAAATGGTTCAATTTTAGAAGGAGGTAACTATCCCTTCATTTCTAACTAATAAGTTTTCTCCTTATGACTTTGGTACTCCAAATCCATTGAATTCCTTCAAACAAAGGAGTTATTGATCTTATTTTCCTTTCTTGATCATATTTAATGGTTCAATTTGATAATAATGAAACCATCACTTCATTTCTTGCCTACAAGTTTTCTCCTTTAGTTGTAATGACTTATTAACCCAAAATGATCATGAAATTATCATTTGTGTATGCACCAAACATTATTTTAATCACAACAATAATGACTAATCATTGGTGCTCTTAATGCATTGAACTCCTTCAAAGAGAGGAGTCATTGATCTTGATTTTCTTTTCTTGATTGTATTTAATGGTTCAATTCTAAAAGAATGAAACCATCACTTCATTTCTTGCTAAAAAGTTTTCTCTTTTAGTTTTAATGACTTAGTCACCCAAAATCATCATGAAACTATCATTGTTGTATGCACAAAATGTTATTTTAATCATGATAATAATGACTAATGTTTAGGCACCACTAAAGGTATGGAAGCAAGATATGGATGCTACACTTTAGAAAAGAATGAATTTAGGAGTGATAAGTCAAGTTAAATGCCATATGAAGAGTTAATTCATGATAAGTTTTTTAGTTCTTGAAAGAACCAATGGAGAAAATTCTCACTTTTATTTCACCAAGTGTTCTCCTCTTTTAATAATGAAATCAAGCCTATTTATAGGTTTTATTAACAACCTTAAAAATAAAGATAATGATAAACTTCTAAAATATGAGAAAACTCTTATTTTATTATAAACTCTTATTTAGGAGTAAATTTTATTGTAATCCTGACCCATTAAATATTCTAATCAAATTAATCAAGTATTGACCCACATTAAGATATGCTTTGTTGCCCATCAAACTTAAATTATCTTTTTTGGCACAAATTTCTTCAATTAGCCAGCTAAGTGCCTCTTTCATCTTTTTAGCTCTTGAACATGTCATTGGCCCTTCTTGAATGCTAAATGGATCCTTATAAGCTCTCCATGTATTGGCCCCTCCATGGATCTCATAATATTCCCTCTTCTCAAAAGGATTCACCCTTAAATCATCACTTACATTAAAAAAAAAAAGTTGGAAATAACCTTGCATGCACTACTCACATGTTTCACTCCACTCTCCCACAATATGGCACTCACTCTTATGTTTGCACTCTATAAAAATTTGGCATTTCTCTCTTAGTCCATTAAACTAAATTCTCTTAATCAAAGTCACCTTATATCCAAGTGATTTTAACAAATTAGAATAAAAAAAAGTTAGGAAAGTGCAATGAATTAGGGTTGTAAATTATTAGAACTCAATAGGATTAAATCACAAAACACACAAGAAAAAAGATTAATTAGATCCAAGTCCTTGTAGGAATTGGAAAGAAATAGGGAAATAAAGCCTTTATCTCCTTTTGACCTAATCAAACAAGATTTATTTCTTGAATAGGCAGGACATTTTTTTCTCTTTTGTTTTTGTTTTACTTTTTCATTTTTCTTTTTTGTCCTTTTTTTTTTTTGCAACAATTTAAAGATAGGAAAGGATAAACTAAGGTTTATGGATTCAAAGAACAAAAAGTTATAGAATGTAGCTAAGAAGAAGAACAAAATGAATTAAAATTAGATAAGCTAATGTGAACCCCAAAAAACATGATGTAGAGACTCAACACACATAAGGAATCTAACAAGAACCCAAGAAAGCTAAATCATATTTCAATTATGTAGGAACTAAACCTAATATTCAAGGAACATGAACTTAAGGTATATAAAAGCATATGGATCCCACATTTTAGCAAAGAAAGGATTTGGGAGTAATAAGTTGGGTTGAATGCCACAAGAAGAGCTAGTTCTTTATAAATTTAATTTTTCTTGAAAAAACTAAATGAGAAAATTCTCAATTTTATTTTCACTAAGTTTTGCTATTTTTAACAATGAAATCAAACCTATTTATAAGCTAAATTAACAACCTTAACCTTTAAGATAATGAAAATCTTTTAAATAAGTCAATAATAAATCTACTCCTATTTGTTTTTGGAGTTTTTGTAGAAATTCTTACAATCACTTGACACAAAACCCATTCGGGATACTTATACAATTTATAAATCCTTTTTGACCTAATCAAATAAGATTTACTTCTTACATTGGAAGGAATCAAATAGAATTCATTTTTCTATTTTGTCCTTTTTTTGCACAAATTTAAAACAAGAAAAGATAAGCTTGGGTTTGTGGACAAGAAAAGATAAACTAAGGTTTATAAATTCAAAGAACAGGAGGTAATAGAATGTAGCTAAGAAGAAGAACAAAAAAAATTCAAAATTAGATAAGTTGATGTGAACCCAAAAGACATGGCTTAGAGACCCGACAAGCATAAAGAATGTAATAAGAACATAAGAAAGCTAAATCATATTTCAAGGAATCATTCATGAAAAACTTCCTAAATAAGCTAACAACAAATTTACTCCTTTTTTTTGGGATTTATTGTAGAAATCTTTACAATCACTGGACACAAACTCATTCAGCTAGCATTAAGATATGCTTTGCTACCCTTCAAGTTTAGATTTTCTTATTTGGCCCAAATTTCTTCAATTGGCCCACTAAGTGCCTTTTTCATCCTTTTAGCTCTTGAATGTGTAGTTGGCCTTTCTTAAATGCTCAACAAATCTTTAGAAATCCTCCATGCATCAGCTCCTCCATAGATCTCAACATAAGCAAACCTAATTTAGAGCTAAGCTCTGATATCAACTGATGCAAACCTAAAAAGATGTAGTTTAGGGGCCTAACACATATAAGGAACATAAACCAAAGGTATGGGAGTGATAAGTCGAGTTGAATGGCACAAGAAGAATTAGTTCATGTTCTTTTGTTCTTGAAAGAACCAAATGAAAAAATTCTCACTTTTATTTTCACTAATGTTTTTGTCCTTTTTAACAAAGAAATCAAACCTATTTATAAGTTATATTAACAACCCTAAAAATAAAGACAATGATAAACTCTTGAAATATAAGAACACTCATATTTTATTGCAAACTCTAATTTTATAACAACTCCTTTATAGGAGTTAATTTTATTGTAACCTTAGCTTATCAAGTACTCTAATCAAATAAATAAAGCCTTGGCCTACATTAAGATATGCTTTGCTGCCCTTCAAGCTTGAAATATCATCTTTGGCCCAAATTTCTTCAATCAAATTGCTAAGTGCCTCTTTTATCCCTTTAGCTCTATGTGTCGTTGGTCATTCTTGAATACTCAATGGATCCTTTAAAGCTCTCTATGCATTAGCTCCTCCATGGATCTCATCACATTCACACAAAATGATCTAAAATTCTCACTAGTTAATCACAATAAGGATGACCTTATGACTTTGGGACTCTGAATCCATTGCATTCCTTCAAACAAAGGAGCCATTGATGTTGATTTTCTTTTCTTGATCATGTTGAAAGGATCAATTCTAAAAGAAAGAAACCATTGCTTCATTTGTTGCTTTCAAGTTTTCTCATTTAGCTGTAAGGACTTATTCACAAAAAATGATCATGAAGTTATCATTGGTGTAAGCACCAAACATTATATTAATCTCAACAATTATGACCTTATAACTTTAGCTCTTTGAATCCATTGAATTCCATCAAACAAAGGAGTCACTAACATTAACATTGATGTGTACACCAAACATTAGATTGAATGAATCAACCATGACTTGATAACTTTGCCACTCTAAATCTTTTAAATTTTTTTAAACAAAGGAGTCACTAATTTTGATTGTCTTGTAGGTATTGAATGAATCAATTCTAAAAGAATAATGTCATCACTTCATTTCTTGCTTACAAGTTTTCTCATTTAATTACAAGGAGTTATTCCCACAAAATGATTAGGAAATTAACATTGACATCTACACCAAATATTAGATTGAACAAACCAATCACAACGTTATGACTTTATCACTCTAAATCCATTAAATTCTATCAAACAAAGGAGTCACTTATCTTGATTTTCTTTTCTTGAAAGTATTAAATGGTTTAATTCTAGAAGAATGAAGCTATCACTTTGTTTCTTGCTTTCAAGTTTGGGCATTTTGCAACTAAGACTCATTCACACAAAATGATCATGAAATTAACAATGTTGAAATGTTATATTAATCATAATAATAATGAACATATGACTTTAACACTTCAAATCCATTAAATTCTATGAAAGAAAGTTTAGTTTTTGATAAGTTCTTTGACAAAGAAGGGATTTGGATGTGATAAGTCAAGTTGAATACTGAAAAAAGAGTTAATTCTTAATAAGTTTTGTAGTTCTTGAAAGAATGAAAGGAGAAAATTCTCACTTTTATTTTCACTAATGTTCAGCTATTTTTAACAATGAAATCAAGCTTTTTTATAGGCTAAATTAACAACCCCAAAAGCCCTAAAAATGAGGACAATGATAGACTCTTAGAGTATAAGAACACTCCTATTTTATTACAAACTCCTATTTTATAACAAATTCCTATTTAGGAGTGGATTTTATTGTAATCTTGGCCCATTAAGTACTTTAATCAAATAAATAAAGTTGTGACCCATATTAAGATATGTTTTGTTTCCCTCCAAGCTTGAATTATCTTCTTTGGCCCAAATTCTTCAATTAGACTATTTAAAGTTTCTTTCATTTTTTTTTTTAGCTCTTGAACATGTCATAAGCCCTTGTTGAATGTTCAATGGATCCTTAGAAGCCCTTTATGTGTCAACTCCTCCATGGATCTCATCATTTCCTCTCTCCTCAAAAAACTTTGTCCTCGAATCATCACCTGTGTCAAAAGAAGAAAGATCATAAACATTAAAGTTACAGTTACATTTTACTCAACATGAAGGTCTAACTTGTAGGCATTGTCATTAATTTGTGCTGC